>VTPC01089487.1:97649-160140 GCA_011009095.1 Ignelater luminosus
AGAGAATCCCAAAGGAAGATCTTCAGTCGGATTTTTTTAGGAGTTCGGCCTTTTTTTTGTATAAAGTGACTGGGCTAATTCAGATAGTTCTCTAGTTTAAGAAAATGTACCCATTTATTAAAAATTGAACATACAGAAAAGAATCAAAATGAAAAAAGCAATTTTAGAAGAAATCTAGAGAAGAGAAATATAGTACAATGTTTTACTTAAGAAAACAAGAATGGAGACAGCAAGGAACTTCGATAAAGAGGGAAAAGTCAGACATGAAAGAAGATGTCAAAAACGGTCGAAATACCAAATATCCAATTCTTATCTTATACATTTATCCAGATCTGTAGATGAAGTTACCAAGGCAACTTACACTAATCTGAGGTGTAGAATCCTATTTTCCATATTTGACAATACTAGGAACATGAAAAAACTGGTCAACCAAACTTCAAGGTTAAGTTAGAAAAAAATGACCTTTTCCCTTTTGGGAAAGTATAATTTGATATACTTCTCAGAATAAACAAAAAAGTTAATTGTCGAAAGTTTACTTCCTGTAATATCTTTTTAAATCATAAACTAGGCTCTTATGCCATAAAGCAAGACTAAATCAGGAAAAGTCACTCTATTTCAAATGGCTTACTCTATGCAGTATTTACTTCAAAAAATATATTTGAAATTGCTCCTTCTTGTATGCTACCAAATTTCAATATTGACTCATAAATACTGATTTTGTCCCATTATTGTTAACTTTCTAGGTTTTGAACTTTTAGAACTCTAAAGATGAATGACATAAACTGGATTAAGTGAATTTCAATTTCTAGTTATGGATAACTGCTTGACATCGACGATCGATACACAAAATTAATGACCAAGACTATCATTTTCCAATTTCTGATCTGATTGGCTACAATCTATGAAAACAACTATCTGATTGGTTAACTGCCAAATCAAATATGACAATAAATTTGATTTTCTTATGTGCAACCGGTTTCTAAGTGTTGCTTCGATCGATGTTTTGTCTAATTTCTACCAGCTTTCATCCTACCTAGAGATCTCGCAGTATTTTCTCAATGACATCCTAGACCTATTCAACTGGGCTAAAATCAGAATAATGAATAACATGAATAATTTGATATTGTCGCGCTTTAATAGGACACTTTGACTATTAGCCAACATATGGAGCAAATGGAACCACGTGCTCTTCTAAAATGCCTGATATATATGTACATATCATTCTTCAAAGTGTCACTGTCCGTCTGAGCTGTCAAAGAAATGCCTCACTATCGCACAATGTATTCTATTGCATTATGCATACTACCGCCCATTTTTGGGCAAACAAAACCGCGATTTGTTAGTGAACAAAACTCTTTCCCAATTATCTTCTAACCAATTAGCTACTAGTATCAAGTTCCCTGGAAGAAGTAAGTCTTGTCTTCTGATAAGCGTTTTCGAAAAATCTTGTTACTATGTGTTTTGTACACCATGTACACCACCCGCAACAATCTCAGAAATCTGTCCTGCCCGGCATTGATGACTTGTTTTCTGTCTTGTTTAGTTTGACGTTCTATTGCAACGTTTTCAGTCAAAAGCTTAATAGTAATAGAAAGAGGCTAAAGCAAAATCTATGATATATGGTGAAATGACCAATTTCCCATTTCAAAAAGTAACATAAACAAATCTACCAGTGGTTTTTACAATATCTATTGTGCCACAACCATTTAAAATCTACCAATATCAGAACAAAATGTCTATATGGTGCTGAAGTATAAAATAGCTCATGGATATCCAGTAAATAAGGATCGTTTTAAAGATTTGAAAATCTTCTAGTGAGGACAAAAGTTGATCCAAGCAGCAGTCTTAAAGAAGGTGTCCAATTTTTTTTACTAACGAAAACAATCGGAGCAAAAAAAAATTTACTGCTTTTGACTTCCAAAGTTAGAAACGTTATCTTCATAGTTTTGGGCAAAACAATTGACGATTTGTAGCGTTTCCAGTTTTTTGGTGACCAGATTTAATTGAGCAAGAAGTACATTTGATGGAGCTCACTGTAGTGATACCATTTATTTTAATATGTTTTACTCTTACCTTAAAATAATGGGCGTTTTATAACAAATATTTCATTTTAGTATCTGTCTTCTAAGGCATAATGAAAAAAATGGGTTTGATGGTTTTAGTACTTAGGGAAAATTGTACTCACAGAAAGTTAGAACACTTTTATTTAAATTTTTATAAGAATATACTCATTCTTATAGGAATTCAAGGCTCATCATATGGCAAAAAAATACTATCGAAATCTTTGATCAAAACTTCCCCGAAGTTATGACAATTTTGGTAAATCCCTATGTAGAACTTTGTTGGGCAAACTGGAATAGCATTGTCGTTTGCAACGTCATAATTTTTATACAACTTTTGTTTATCCTAAGAAGCGTTCTAGACAATAGTGCCAAGAAATTAGAAGTAGGTTGGTTCCACTTCCTGAGATTGGCAGTATTTTACTTTGGTTATACAAGAATTTGATATGTCCCATGTGCAAACATCTCTAAGAATTGTTCCTACAGCAAGAGATTAATTAATTGTCCTGCATCCTATCGAAAAGCAAAAACGTCGCATGGTAGGTAGTGTGTTTACTACCAGATTCTGAAGTTTATTTTATACAAAATAAAAAGCTGTTAGCATGGAATTACTTACGAGTCGTGAGGTTTAGATCCTATTTTCAATGATCATATCTCAGCAAAATTTTAGATTACATTTTAACCAAGAACCGAAAAGGGAATGAGATCAAGGTTATTTTACCAAAACCAAACCGTAAGCAATGAGGGTTAGATTAGAATTTCTTGAATGGCGATTTTTCTGCTTTGTTTGTCTACGTTCAGAAAAAGTCAACTGCAGGATTGGGGAGTTATCTTGTAGCTATAATAAGAAGTAATCTTCTGGGTCCTGTGACCATGTTAAGTTAGCTACTAAATGTTGTGATGATGAGTTTGTCACAGATTTAATTGATTTTTGATCAAAGTTTAAAGAGACTCTTACATCATGCTACACTTTCCAATAAGATTTCGGTGATTTTCCATATTGGTATAAGCTAATTCCGGGACAGTAATCTTCACGGTTTTAATTGCTATATACAACCTTGCTATTTCCTCTACTAAATTTCCGTTCTGAATCAGAATAGCCAACAAACACTGTCATCTTTTGTGTTTGAAAACGACTAATCATATAGTTTACAGTAGATTTAGCCTACAATAAGTAATCAACTTGTATTTAGCAACAGAAAAAGAACAGATGAGAAATGAGGATTACGGATGTCACCTGAAGATCGGATTTTATAAAGATGACCAATAATGGAAGGGTGAGTAATTTCAACATTGTGTGTTACATCCTACGATAAGGACAAAAATAATGGAACAATTTATAAAAACCACAATTGCTACTGTAGTAAATCGTTTCTTACGGAAGGCGTTCCACTGTTGCGGTCAGCTTAATAATGTTTATTGTACAACTACTTTAGTATTCGTGTCGAATCTACATATAATTTCCAAATTATCCTATCTAAATCAATTTTTTTAATCCAAATTTGATTTCTTTGTTATTAAATTGATAAAATAAGTGAATACGATTAACATCTCCATCTCTGGGTGCAAACTTGATGCCATTGACCACATTCATTATCTGAGGAAGCTGCAGGACAATGTCGCACCCAGGCGCATCACATAGAGCGGAGGTGGCTGAGATGCGATATCAAAGGAATGATAATCCTTGAATGGGCGAGACGTAACGAGCGCTACCGGTCCCATCCGTCACCGGACCACCAGGTAGCCCCGCATAAAATTATACTAAATCGTGCGTCCGTCTGGCCTCCATTCATGAGGATATATGGGAATTCGTGTAGATATGAAGCCATTGTTAACGGATTACCGTGCTGCTACCAGTTTTAGAGAGGCTTACACCGGTGACTGTCTTTTATATTTATGTTATATCTTGTTGAAGTAGAAATCGATCTTTTTTTTTGTTTTTTCCGCGTTATTCAGAAAAAATTATCCTTTTATGGTGATCGAAAATATTCCTCCTCTCTCGTGTCTGAAGATTTCCAAACACAAAGCTTTCGGAACTGAAACAACAAATTTATTCGTATCAATCCAATATCTTCCTGGGGTGGTAACACAGCTTCATCAGAATAGACATAGGCAACGTACGAGAGCTTAGTACACACGGAAGATATATACACAGGCGAACCAGTGTTAGTGCAGGGGGCGAAGAGTAGCTCATGTAAGTTTCATGTAGCGTGTGTACACAAAATGGCGGATACATCAAAGACAGGAGCGTCCACAGCAGACAGACGTGAGGCAATTACAGTGCTCTCTGCGCCCTCTCAAGTCGAGGGAAATATTGACACAATACCGAGTCGACTTAATTAAAGTCCGCGTGTCGAAGTGTTCATTTCCTGATAAGGCGAGGATATCGATTGTGTAGACAGAGTTATGACATCGGACTAACCTATGAATACAAAGTAGCTGATAAAAATGTTTATCCACCCACACCCTCATCGTAGTATCGCGATCCGCAGTTCACAACTTCATAAGCCGCTGCAAATTTACAGGGGTAAAATTTTATATTCCTCCTCATCTGTATAACCTTCCCTTCACAATAACCAAACAGAGCTTTATTAATTTTCTTTCGAAAATAAGGATCGATCTTATAGGGTGTTTGAATGTTTGCACGACAAATTGTAACAATCGCGAAAGGATTAAAAACTGAAAATGTTGCAGAATTCACTTTCAGTTAACAAAGCAGCCCAGAACTTACTTATTCGATGCAAGTAAAGAATTGAAGAGATCCTTTGAATATTAACAATTCAGTAAAAAGTGGGAATCTTCAATAAAATCATAAATTTGCAAATAATGTTGGTTTCTACATAGAATGGATAGAATCGGAATTCAAAAGTATTTCCAGTTTAGCAATTGTTTTCAGTAAGAAATAATTTAACCAGGGAATCATGTCAACTGCGGGCATGTCTGGTCTGCGCTGGCGCCGCAGCGGTCTCATTGAAAAGTATTCTTCCACTTCTTGTGAAATGTGGCGTAAAGACGAGCGCGCCTCTCCCATGTGTAATCAAGATGGATTGCGACTCGAGATTAGCCTTTCTGCCACTCGACCTCCCTCTCCCTCTTGCTCCAACCTTTTAGGCTCATTTTTAACCAAAAAGAATAAATTTCAAATAAGATCAGCGCGCATATATATGACTCGTAAAAAGTCGAGGGCTCCTCGCAGGCTCTTACTTGTCTTCTCAAAATTCACAGCTTGCGAGCATGTTTCCATAGAAACTAAATCATCGTCGTTGCCTTCTGATGCATGTATTATACCATCTTTAGGCTCTATGTACATATCGCCCTTCTTTTTTTTCTTCGGCGTATTTCCGTGATATCTCTTCTTTTTTGTTATTTTAGGAAAACAGAAAACAAGGAAATAGTGACTATTAGAATTTTTATTAGAAACAGACATAACAATAACAAATTTAATACAATTCACTTAATGTCTCTATTAGAAAAGAACTTCAGACTGATTTGTTCTGAATACAATTTTCTCTCAAGTGTATAATTAATACCTTCTGAAACAGCATCGTCAAAATTTGTTAATAGTATTGTTAAGCTAAATATGTGTTGTGTGCTAGATTCCATCCTCTCTATTTTTGAAGTATTTGAAGTGTAAATTACTACTTATATTATTTAATTGGGATTTTTGTTTTGGGGAAGTACTAATTAAGGTACACATAAAATTATTTTTTAAGACATCAATTTTTTTGTTTATTAAAATTTCTGACAGAAATTAAAATTTATTTTAAGTAGTATGTGTGAATCATAAGTTCAATATTCGAAAATAGAGCAACATCTTCTACCTAATATTATATGAGTAACCATCTGAAATAAGTCTGGGAAGACGAATCTCATTTCTGTGTCGATGTGTAGTATGAGATCTACGCTAAAGATTTTCACTAGAAGAAAATAAGAGTAACAAGCATCGTCTTGGTTGTGATGTTAGAAATTCATATCTGACTAGTTTGCAATTCTCTATACAGTTTTAATCTTCAAAAATCGTAGTATGAGGGCGTATACAGGGTGAGTTTTTTTAGATGTTTAGTATATGGATCTCGGAAACTAGCGGAGATAGAGAGACGATTAAATGGGGAAAGAATTGTAGTTTTACGAGCTCAATTTAATGAGCTTTTTGTTTTTCGGAAAAGATGCATGGCTAACTAGATATCTTGCAAAAACAATTTTTTTGTTATTTTGTTCGGTGTCTATGGCTCTCTTATTATCGATTTTAGAAAAACTATGTAAAGGAGAAAGTTGCAGGTAATTATGTGCTTAATAATACAGTCTAACCGAATTTTTTATTTAAGCTGTAATGTTTGAGTTATGACACAAGTTTATGTTTTTTCTAATGGAAACCATAGTCGGCCATGACTTTATAAAAAAGGCCCTTTTTCAACGATTCTA
Source organism: Ignelater luminosus (assembly GCA_011009095.1). NCBI lineage: Eukaryota > Metazoa > Arthropoda > Insecta > Coleoptera > Elateridae > Ignelater > Ignelater luminosus. The sequence goes on from VTPC01089487.1 coordinate 104,132, forward strand.
ATGATATACCACTTGACATAGTTATTTTTATAAATAAATAAATTATGACCTTTTTTTCTTTTCATTTTCGAACTGTTCAAGTAGTAGGCTATGGAAACAATTGATAAATGCGCATCGCGTTTAATAATAAAATTCAAGCAAGTTATTAACACTTTTTTAATTTCGAAATTATAAACGTAAATATTTTGGTGTGAAATATTTATTCGTTGGACTTACAATTTTAAATAAAAATAATTCCTGAGAAACTAATAAACAGAGAATGACAAACGATAAATTAAGAAACAATAAAGGAAATTAGGATATAAATAAAGTAGTACCTTAATCGTCTCTCTATCTCCGCTAGTTTCCGAGATCCACATACTAAACATCTAAAAAAACTCACGCTGTATACTTTTATAAACTTTGACGAATAAAATGTTGATTGTTTTACACTTAAATGACAATAACAATTGTTACTTTCTGAAATCCAGCACTTCATAATTAAATCATGTGTTGATTTCTAACAAATGAAAACTAAATTACAAAATCAGAAAAGTAATAACAAAATATCTCATTGACTTAAGCTTATCTGAGTTAACTGCATAATTTTAAATGCGGTTTTCCACACTTCTAAATTTATTTTGGATCTACTAAAAATGACTCAGGATGAATGTGGAAGGTTTCTAAGAACTCAATTATACTCAAAAACGATTAATTTGAATGTCAATTTGCTAAAGTACAGCCCTCCATATGTCGCCGCACCGACCCGCTAAAATCCTCCTTCATCTGTATTTGAAAAAAAGTTTTATCTGAGCTTTCGATTGACCATCTGCATTTTTCAAAGAGCCACATGCAGAAACACAAGATCAGGCTTTCTAAATTCAGTCTTCGTTCTCCATTAATTTTAGGAAATATAGATACCAACGGAACACATCCGGTGATCCAAGCTAGGGCTTTATCCTCCATTTTTCTTCCCAGGAAACCAATATATGAACACGGGTCAGGCTACGCCTTCTATTATCCTCCTTAAGGAATCCTAAATGGCAACAGGCCACTTGCGATAATCTAAATTTGCGTTTTGTCCTCCATTAGCCGCCTTAAAAGATCTAATTACAAACATAAGTCAGTTATGATCCATTAACTTGCTTAAGAAATCTAAATAGCAACGGGTCACCTGCAGTGGCCCAAAGCCTTCTATTTTCCTTCTTAGGGAACCTAATTATGTAGGCCAGTCGGTTGAGCTCCCGAATAATGACCAGATTAACCATTAACCTTCTTAGGAAATCTAGAAACCAACAGATCACCTATGGTGGCTTAATTTAGGGTTTTGCTTTCCTTTACCCTTTTTAAGACATCTAATTACGAAATGGACCTGGCTGTGCCCTCTATTAACCTTCTTACAAAATCTAAATATCAAAGGATTACTTGGGGTGACCCAAGATCAGATTTTGTTCTTCCTTATCTGTTTTAGGGAATCTAACTACAAACACAAATCAGATTGTACTCCCAGTAATGATCTACGGTGCCTCAAATTCGGGCTTCAACCTTCATTAAGCTTCTAGAAAAAGGTAAATACTAATAGGTCATCTACCGTGGCCCAAGGTAGAACTTTGTGTCCTTCTCTTAAAAAATCTTAATGAAAAACAAGTCCACGTCCACAATCTTCCATTAACCTTCTTAAAAGCCTTCTTAGGGAACTTAATTACGAACATACTTCGAATTGCATTGATTTTAATTTGAGCTTCATCCTTTATTAACCTTCTGAAGGGACCTTATTTGAATATGGGTCAGGCTCTCCACTGACCTTCTTGGAAAACCTAAATACCAACAAACCACCTACCACCTTCACGCGCATTAGCCTTCATAAGAAATTTAATTACGAATACTGACCGAGTTGCACCCCACAATCGCTATTTGCAGTAGCCCAAATTCCAGATTTCTCTTCTATTAACCTCCTTATCAGACCTAAATATTAACGGCCCACCTGTGGTGACCAAGTTCGGGTTTCACCTCTTTTAGCCTTCTTAAGGAAGCTAATTATAAACACTTAGATTCTGTATTCGTCCTCTCACTAACCTTCTTAAGAAACCTATAGATACCAACAGGTGGCCCAAGATTAAGTTTCGCTTTTATTAACCTTTTTAAAACACCTGAATATCAGCGGATGGCCCAAGGCTGGTTTACCCCTTCTATTAACACTCTTAAAAGATCCAAATACAAACACGGGTAGGGTGCAACCACCTGATGAGGTTGAAATTTGGCTTCTCCCTCCATTGACCATTTTAAGAAATTTAAATACCATGATTTAAGTATTTAGTGCGTTTTTTCAAGCTTATTCTGTACCCAACAATCCAGGATATATTAGTTGAATAGGTTACGGACATCAAGAAGTTTTTTTCTAATTATGTTCATGAATTAAATGATGTTATTTGTAGTTCAACATTAGATAGACAAAAAGATATGAAGAGCAGCTTAGATAATTTTCCGAATCTATTTAGAATAGAGTCAAAGCAAAGTTACAACATTGTAAATCACTTTGCAATAGATTTACTTCATGTTTCTTATCATATTTTTTGTAAAATCCACTCTTCTTTGATTCTCAATCGTACCTGTGTACATCTACTCTGTAGGTTTTTTGCAGTTCCAAAGTGTGTGCTGATACCTAAACATGTAAACTAAAGACTGAGTTTTCTTAGTACTTATTAGCATAAAACAACTTACTGCCTTCCTGAAACGAACTTGTTTGTGATGCATCATGTATAAAAGCTGCTCAAATCTTAAAAACATTTTTTTCTACGACAGTAGTCAGTCAGATTGAATCGCGCTTTGCTCACCTGTTTGAAGGCATCTGCGGTACTCGGTCTTTGTCATATTCAAGAAAACCTTTAGTGATAGGTGAAAACTACCGTAATGTAAAAAGTTGGACTTTTTAAACTGGCCCGTACGGCAGTTAACAAACAGGCTTTTGCCTCTTCAGTGATTTACATACAGATATCGTCGAGATTAATATTGAGAGATTGAGAACAAATGCATTTTAAAGACACGATCGGGGGATTAATCTGCCTAACACTTTCTATAGAAGAGAAACTAATTTATTTAGAAAAACTGACAGATCAAATTGACGCAGTGATTAAAAGTCATTTCTAGAAAAAATCACAGTCGGTGATATTGTTAGAATATTGATATAGGGAAATTGCCCACCTCTTGTTGCTCTTCTGCGGATCTCTAATACAATAAAAATGCGAGAATCTTTTGCTAGCTCTTCAGCTTTACCAGAAGTTCAATAAAACGTTAAGATACCGAAGAACTAAATATTCATTCGATGGTAGTAGTATGATATGAGGTGCAGAAGCTTTTTTAATGGTACATAATGCAGCCTTCTTGGAGACAATTAATGATACGTACCTCTTATATTAAAAACGGATAATTGGAAATTTACGGAAACTTGATTGCGCTTGGTTAGTGTATGATGTTAGTACAAAGAATCGGCAGAGCTAAGCACATTATAAAGCTCTCAAGTAGTGATACTGAATTATTATCGATATCGAAGGAAAAATTCTGAGACGAGCTGGCTAGATGGATTTTATATCTTCTTTATGTTTGAATACGATTGCTAAACTTGTAAACCTGACAGAATTTGCTTGTTTTGTTGAATTCAATGTTGTTTTTAAACGTTTTTATATAATTGAGTAAAAACCAAGAATAGTAATACTAGGTACTTACCTAAGAAGATTTCAGGTAGGTAGTTGGAATCAAACAGCCAAGTAGCAAAGATTAGCAGTTTTCAACTTGACAAAATGTTTAGTGTTTAAAGAAACATCTACAGCAGATGAAAATTATATTTGTAAAGTCTGCAACAAACAAAATAATTGGCATGATAAAAGTTAATTAAATTCAATTACGGGTTGTGAAATTGCACATTGGTAAGTAACCTTCTACAATAACTCAATAGCAATAAAAAATTTGATCATTTGAAAGTTTTGAAACCTTCAGTGGCAATTTTTAGCGTGTTAGACATTATATTAATTCCCCGAACAAAAAGTATATCGTAGATCTTCTAGTTCTTGGTTGTGGAACGAACTTAAATTGACTATCTCTCGTTGAAAGTAACCATTTCAAACCGTTACCTCAACAACGTTATTGTGTTTCTTCAATAACAAATTTTACGGGAAGTTATTTGTAAACGTACTACATACAAATACATTTTTCTTAATACCATCCTGTAAATCCTACATTTTAAAATGTCACACAACAAACTGGAAGTTATAAATAATGTTTTAACGATAAATAATTATCCTATTTAAATAATCATTTTAGACACAAATGTCAAAAATTAATATGCAAATTTGTGATTTAATTTGGTACGTATATTTACTAAATCCTGTCTTTAATTGATACACTAGAATATGTAATAACTAATTAGTTATATCAAAGGTATCTCTCTATTATGACCATTTACACTCCAATAATTTTTACGACTGGGAAAGTTCTCATTCCAAATTTTTTCTCTAATTTTGCAACGTGTGCTAAATATGGAGATTTTTTATGTGCTTGCTCCATTGTTACTTTTAATATATGAACACAGTATTCATTATGTAAGATGTCAAATAGAACACATTTAAGAAAAAAAAGAATTTTTTTCTTTGGTTAACACGACGTGATTATGCACACACCACGCAGGTCAATGAAAAATATCCATAAATATTTTTTTCCTGGCATACAATGAATACGGTGAATTCAAGGTTCTCATGTACAGTAATCTCTATAACAAATAACAGTTTAACTGTACAAACTGTGGGATGTTGAGAAGGTTACGTTGTTACATGTGTTCATCGCATGTTTTGCATTACTGCTACTTACGCTTATTTGCTGTTTAGTGTAGAATTTCAGCTTCCTCTAGTTGCCTGCAGTAATTAAGATTAAAACTTGTAGAATGTATATATAGGTGAATATGCGACCTTTATGTCATTTATTTTAACCGAGAAGTATGTAAGGTACAAATTGCAACTGTTTTGTTGAAATTATTATAGTTTTATTAAAATAATAATGCAAATTGCTTTAATTATATAGTGATTACAGGAAGTTATAATGCGTAACTGGATATGTCTAGACAAGAAATTGTTTAGTAATTAATTTTTTTCTTTTCAAAAAGGTGGAATTATTCTATGTATTTGACACCACGATGATCTGATCAGGGATCTAGTGATGGGTCTATACAAGAGTGTGAAAAGCTGATAAAGGACTAGTAATCACAAACGCGTGCCAGCCCGATACACCCTTATCAACTTATGTGCAGCCTGGGATACCTTTATGACTTTATTAACAGTATGTGAATTTAATTAACTCGGTATGAGTGCGTGTGTGTGTGTATATATGTGCCATCAAATATTTAAATTATAGTAACACTTTATCATATTTCATTATAATATTTAACATATGTTCAGTATGTTTAATATTCATATATTTTTGCGGATTTATATGTTTTATTTGATTAATGTTTGTTCTGTTCAGGGATCAACGTATATACTTTTTAAATTAGTTAATTAAATCGATAAGCCCTATAAATTAATTAAATGGAAGTGAGGATATTCTTCATAAATTAAATTTGTAATTTTTAAATATAACCTTTAACGAACATATGAATAAATTAGGCATCTTCCAGAAGTTATTGATAATATGGAAATTACTAAATATTACACAAACAAAACCTCTATACTAGAGCTAAGCACTCAGATGAAGTCCTGATCAGAAATTAATTAGAAAACAACAGCACGAAATTAATTAATTGCTAAAAGAATTAAAAGTATGAATATACAGAGATTCAAAAAACAAATTTTCAAACAAAAGAAGATTTTAAAAATAAGACAAAGAAATATAAGTAATCTGAGAAGAAGAACAAGTTGAATTGTAATAATCATTTTGGTCGAAGAAAATTCTAATAATTAGCCAATAAATAAAAGAGAGAAATGCTAGTAATTAAATGTTAACTGTAGGTAGTTCACTTTTGTTACAATGCATGGCTCCTCCACCATATGTTACGTAAAGTCTTAAAGTGAGCCTTACATCTACGATACGATACTCAATAGAAACGACGTCTTTATGGCGTCAATTATTCGCACTCGTCATCGACGATGGAACATATTATGTATACTTACTTATATACTCATCTCAAGGCAAAAATATATTTAGTAAGAAGTTCCGAAAAATTTTATTTCATATGCTCAAATTAACAATTGAAGTAAAAGAAGAAACTTATTATAATCCTACTTTCTTAACTGTTTATTATTTTTTAGTAATAAAAATGTTAACTCGCCCGCTTGGTTTGCCTATCCATGACATAATGATCAATCTTCGTCTAATGATAATACTTGCCACAAGTCTTATCTGATGAGTTCATTTATTAAAATTACCATGTCTGTAAAGTTTATGCATTTCTAAGCCATGTAGATACCTGGTTTTTTGAGTAACTCGATAAATACGTCCTATCGAGTATTTTGGCTAACCAGATTTGCCTTTGTGGTTGCGTATTACACAGGTCCCGGTTAGAATTGTCTTCTTGCCACAGCCCTTGTCATCACACAACCGTTCACCACCCTAGCTCGACTTTTGAAATGCGAAAATGCCTTCCTGGGCCTGAACAGCTTACCAGCCATACGCTTCAGTAAACAACCTCTACATTACAAATATTCAGCGTTATTACTTAATTGACTCGCTCACTCCAACTGCCATACCTAGAGACACCTCCAGGTTCATCACGCCGCTGATGCTACAACTACCATTAAATCATTTTTTTGCTTTTGCAGCTATATGAAGAATTCTCATCGGAAGACTCTTTTTTTTTGTTTTGTCTGTAAAAACAGCTGTTTTTTATTTTCTCGATTCTGCCTTTTCTTCTGTACCCAATACAGCAAAACTGAAGGTAATCCACTTTTCTTTAGAACTATTGTTCTTCTTCTTGTCTTAATTCCATATAGCACATAAAAGCCAAACTTGAAAAAATAATTTTTTGACACTCAGCCTTCTTGAAACAAACACTGTTCAATTGGTTAAGGGTACAATAAGAAGTATTGGGTCATCTATCCATAGTCTACCGCTAATTCCAAGCTTTTCAATATTTGTTTCAGTATACTAGATCGTTTGCTAACATTTTTCCTAGTCTATGGCATATTATACTTTATCAGTGCCTTCATCTGACGAAAATTTACCATAGGAAACCTCAGATCCGAAAACAAAGTTGAAAAATACAAGGCCAAAATCAACGACTTGTTCGCTTTACGAGGGTCGTTTGAAAAGTCCGTGCAAAAATAAAAACTACTTAATTGTTTGGAGTAAACCTTTTTTATTTTTCAACATAGTCTCCTTTTAGGCTTATACACTTCGTCCAACGCTGCTCTAGTTTGTTGATCCCTTCTGAATAATAGGATTTGTCCAAGTCTGAAAAATAGCCATTCGTTTCTGCAATCACCTCCGCGTTTGAATAAAATCTTTTTCCCGCCAGATATTTCTTCAAATTAGGGAACAAATAGCAGTCCGAGGGAGCCAAGTCTGGAGAATAGGGGGGATGTGAAACGAGTTGGAACCCTATTTCCATTAATTTTGCGACCACAACTGCTGAGGCGTGAGCTGGTGCGTTGTCGTGATGGAAAGGGACTTTTTTGTGGGCCAATCGTGGGCGTTTTTCTTGCAGCTCGGTTTTTAAACGGTACAATAACAATGAATAATATGCACCTGTAACAGTTTTACCCTTTTCCAGATAGTTGATGAGGATTATTCTTTGCCAACAGGGCGTCCAGAACGTTCAGTGTCACTTGTGCCCATATGGCCACTCCGAAAATTTTGAAACCACTTATAAACTGTTCTAATCGAAGGTGCAGAGTCACCATAATGTTTATCAAGCTTCTCTTTAGTCTCCTGGGGCGTTTTGCCTTTCATAAAGTAATGTTTAATCAACACACGAAATTCTTTTTTGTCCATTTTTTGAAAATCACTCGACTTCCTCGATGCAAACGAATGCCATACACAAAGAAAACTTGGTGTGTGTTCTTCCAAGAGATGCTACTAACTAAACATAACCTTGATATGCGCCAGTAATGCCATCTCTCTGACTTTGCACGGACTTTTCAAACGACCCTCGTAGATATTAGTAGACAAAATTAAAAACAAATTTGTGGTTGATGAGCAGATCATAAGTATCGTTTTAGCAGAGTTTTCATAAACGTCTCGGGTTAAGCACTACTGAATACTTAGGCATGGCCTGTAAGAATTGTCTATTGTCAATCAATTCCTTTTAAACTACCGTAATATTTCTTTGAAAATATTTTACACGTTTGCACATAATACATTTTGGTAGAAAAAAAGTATTGGTTTTGTCAATTAAGTAATTGTTTTTAAACTATCTATCTGTTTTGTCGCTGTCTAATTCCTCTTAGAACTGTTTGACACTGTGCTAAATTTTCTAAACAATCTTGTACAAATTAAGATTTTCGGTCGTTGTAAACGGAGTTTACGCAAGAATTCTTGTAGGAATTTCTAGCAATAAAATTTTTACAGAAATGTTCTAGAAGTTGGTAATTTTTTGCAGAAAATGCGCAGTAAACATGAAAGCGTCTGTGCGTCAACTGATATCAGCTGATCTTCTGCACGTCTGCTTGCTTCCCTATTATTTGAGGTTATGTTTACGAGTCGCATTAAAGGTCATTGCAAACAGCTGTAAATAGATTGACACTGCGCACGCTCACATCAAAAGTTTTGTAAAAAATTATGCATAGTTGCATACAACTCGCTATAATAACGTACCAAAAATTTTCAAAGAAATTTTTGTAAAAATTCCTATATAAAATTTTCACAAAAGTTTATAAAGTGTTAAAAACTAACATTTATTATTTTATTTTTTTAATTATTTATTACTAATAACATTAGTCACATTAAAACTCGAAATGAACAACTTAATGATACTTTTAGGTCTATTCAAAGAACTTCAGTTAAGGCACTTTTTGCGCACAAATCTCTATTTGAGTTATGGAAATTACTAAAGGTGACTATACTTAAGTACTAAAGGTAAATCGTGTGAGGTGTCAATTACAAGCTTTTAGTTAATTTAATAAGAATTGTTCGGTGTCAGCAGATCAAGAAAAAGTATCAAATCTCTAAACTAGAAGAATGTCTTATGATGTATTGATCAGCAACTCTGATTAAAATCACCGGAGATACACTACATTATCAGTAAAGATATTTCATTTTCTATTGCCTTTTGCTTTTTGCACTGTTATTTCCACGTATCTACCTTAACTTTAAACTTATCTATACTAAACAATTTTGTCTTTGTACAGTATTGAAAAAAATCTTAAAACACTACAATTTTAATGTCAGGGAGGACACGATATAGCAAAAATCTGATTGGTTTTACAGCCACCCATCAAAGAATTCCAAATGACTCAACTCACACCTCATTTAATTGCATGTATCGCTGTTGTTTTGTGCACCATAGAACTGGAGAACAAACACGCCAAACGATAAAATATGATCGTTTTTTGCCATCGTTATTTTTAACGAACTCTTTTGGAGGCGTTGCCGAATTTGCGAAGCCTGCGTCTGTCTGTCCGCACTCTTTTTTAAATTTTAAAACTTTGGTTTCAGATTTGGATTCTACATCAAAAACTAAAGACACGTGTTGTCTTCGTTTTTTGGTATCTCTTCGGGAACATAGTCAAAATGGCCGCCGAAAGATAAATGTTTGCTTGAATTCAGTATCAAAACTTGCATTCCCAGATGTTTAAATCTTGAAGACCAAGAGACAAAATAGAGGAGTTCAGGTATTTGCGAATCCCCGCCATTGTGCCAAAATGCACAAAAATTTCTAAAACTGTGCAAATCGCTGTACATATGTTCGAGATGTTATTTTGTGCGATACAAAACCAGAGTGCGCCAAAGCACGAAAACTACCTTTAGGTTTCTATGATTCTTGAATAGATGATACTACTGGAACCAAATATGCACATGCCCCGTCAACTCCCACTCCGGTATAAGGAAGGAACCTTAATACCCAGAAATAAAGAGATTCAAGTGTATGTGAAACCCCTGCCATTGTTTTAACTTGTTGAATTTGGTTTTGAAGAGGTACGCCTGGGGTAGATGAGACGGATTTCTTTTATTTATTTTACATTTTGTCCCCATCCTATTGAGACTAAAAATAGAGCATTGTGCTGTGGTTCAGAAACGCAAATGAGATTTTTCTTGTTTTTTAGGTATACGTATATGCGGATAGCCCAACCAATTGTTTACAAAAAGATTTCTAAATGCTGTCGTCGAAATATGTCGTCCTGCATGTTTCACGTTTCTGCGTTTATCATATACGGGTTGTCTCAGCAAAAATGGTCAATACTTTGGGAAGTGAATATAAATAATTTAAAGGAAGAGATTCTATATAAAAATGCATCAAATTCTGAATAGTTATATAGATATAATTATTTAATCCTGAGATTTTTTCTCTTCTTTGGTCTCAAAAGCTGTTGACAATCTAAACTGTAAGTTACGCTTTCATAGCCGCGAGCACTGCCGCGAACAATCGTTACAACGAGATTATCCACAAAATGTTTTACATAATTAATTGCCTATAATTCGCTTGTAAGTTATTATTAGTGGAGATTCTGTCAATCTTTTTTTCCATAAGCTTGTTGCTTTCTTTATCGAACAAACAACGTCAAACAATTTATTTGTTTTTTTTTTAATTCAAGTAGTACGCTTTGTAATTGCAGTAAGATCGACGAGCTAATTCTGTATATAATTCTATTGCCGTTTGTATTTGAAATTTTATATTTTATGTTTAATATAAAGTGCTTGTAGTGAGCATGTAGTTTCAAGTTTAAGTTCTTACCTCTGGACTTTTTTATTTCAATTTTATTTATTGACAAAATCGCAAAAAATTAAAATTATATTTTTAAAATAAAACATTGGATAATTTTTATAAGCATTAACCGTCACTATTAATCTCCCAAGATGGCATAGATTTATTTTATCTAACAAAAATTGCACTGACGTGAAATATAGGGATGATGTCCCAAAGAACAATAGTCCAGGTTGACAGCAATTCCTCATCCACGGCGATCCAAGAATGCCAAGCATGTCTACGGGTATATCACGCGAAAAATTCAATATCTGACTGCTATTTGATGTTAGTCAATAGATGGCTTTGTGCAGTTCATCCTCATCAGCTTCACATTCCTCTTTATAAGGGGACCCTGTAAGTAAGTGCAAACCCTGCGCATTTCTACAGCTGTCAATTATACGATCCTACCATGTCAACGTTCTCTGACTGATGTGAGATATGCCCTTGGATATTCATTTGAATACCGTTTGAAATATTAAGTGCATCCTTTTTGAACAACCGCAACTCAAGGATTCCGTGCAATTTTTAATTCGAAGGTATATAAAAATGTTACAAGAAAGTTGGATTCAAATTAAGCCAACACATAAAACTTTACATGTTAAGAAAATTTCAGTGCAGTATTTTTACGAGGGCGTAAAACTTTTGCATTTATGTATTTTTAAGTTTTATTATTACTTTTTCGCCTTTTTATTATTTTAATGAAAAGATTCACACTAGAGATTAGAACGAGCATAATAAGAAATTCCTTGATTAAGTTTTGTTTAAACAATTAAAAGTTTTAATGTTTGATATATGTAAATTGCGTTATGGTTATGATTTGTAGAAATTTTATTGTGTCCCATAAAGTGGGTTGAAACGTGCATATGTACGTCAGAACGTATATGACCACGACCGACCATAGTATAATCGTTCCAAATCAATGGCTTTTATATCGGTTGCAATAACCCATAAACAACCGGAGACAAAGCCACTGCTCGTGCATTACATCCGACATTAATTGTGTAGTGCTCTACATGTGTACGACACGCGTCGCGGCGGCGGGTACTATAACCGTCATCTGAGTATGAGTGTTATATCCAAACAACAACAGCAAAAGGTCTAATTACTTACAAGTGTTTGTTAAGTTCGTTTTGTATAACATCCGCTATAATAATGCTTAAGGATGTTCTTATTGAGCAAACATGACAATGGTTCAACGAAAACAATGCTGTTTTCTAATTAAAACTATAAATAGATTCGTTTTTTCATCCTTTTTAACCAGCGCTTACATGCTTTATTTAATTAAGAGTTCAAGTATCATGTTCAGTCTGAAATCCAGTTAGTTACATTTTTATTTAGTTATATACACAGACAGACATTCGCATATAGAGAAAACTATAAAGGATGCGACCGGGGATTTATATATTTTTCCAATAAAAAATTTCATCATTCATTTCGACACAGAAAACAAACTCATCAAAGACCAGAAAAATAAACGAAAATATCTAGGGGGAAAAAGCCCGTACTTCGTTTCATCTGTAGCAATCGTATAGCGATTGATCTTGGACAAGTGTTTACAGGGTCAATACGAGTCCAGATTTCAATTAGAAGTCAGTATTTGCAGAGCTCTCGTTATGATTTCATATCGTACAAGCCTCAGTCCAAGTCAACGACAATCTCATGCGCCCCGATGTTTGCACAAGACATTTGCTACATAAGAGTTGTCTGGCTCTAGTTTATATTTTCTTATAACCTCATATATTTTATATATAAAAGAGATTAACTTTTATACAATTTTGTAGAATAATGTTAACAATAAGATGAAAGTATTTATGAAATATAAAAATCCGTCATTTTTCAAATTTTAAACATTTTCATCAGAAAATAAATCTTGAAAATTAAATTATCCGCGTTTATTTATTATGTCATTAATGCTCTACATATTAGACAGATAAGAATTTCATATAGTTAGAACTATTTGTATGAGTGCCAAAAAATTTTATTAGTCATGATTTATAATGGATCGTTATGAAAAATTCGCAACGGTACAATTACCTAGACGTTTCTCAAACCATAACCTTACACAACAGTAAAAAATCTTTAAACGTTTACATAATTAACATCAATTACGAAAAGATATATTAACGATTCCTAATTGAGGTCAGATTAAAAGTAATCGATGAAATTCTAAAAGATTACTAAAAATAATGTTTTTGTTGAAATCTCCAACCTTCTCAGATTTAGGTGCAATAATGCCATTCTCTGAAGTCCTTTATTTTCCCAGAATTTAATCATCAAAGTTTGATACCAAAAGAAAAAAATCTGAAAGCTTTTGAAACAAATAGCACCTACCTAACAGTAAAAGGGACGATTGGAGCAATAAGTCTAACTAACCTAAAAAGCTTGAGCTTGACATTTTAGAATCTTTTTGCTCCACAAGAACCACCACTCCTATCTACAACCAATAATTCTATACTATACTGATAGTCTGATATTTAAGACATTGTCCAGCCAAAATTGATTAGAAGTTCAGTTACAATAATTAATAAGCACCAGGAGGATTAAATCAGTCCAAAGAGCTGATTGATTGAAGCAAATCTGCTATTCGACGTTTAAAGATGTTTAGATGAAGCTTCATAAAGAAGACTTATTTGCTACCACAAAAAGTAGCTGATCAAAAGGACCAGTGAGTCCGTAAAAACCAATTAGGCTAAACAATCCAACTAATCTGAAAAGCTCAAGTCTGCCAGAAAGACATGTTGAAAGTTAGAAAAAGAGTTCGATTGACCCAAGAACTTTGATGATTTAATCAGAGGATCAAAACGAAAAAATTCTATTCTGCAGCTCAAAAAAGAGTCAGACTAGACTGAAAGTCCTAAAGATCCGGTGAGCTCGAAAAATTAATTGATTTATAAACTTGGCAAGGAATGCGTAAGCTTTATGAGGGAAAGCTAAAGCAAAAGAAAAAAAATCTATTCTGTTAAGTTAAATCAGTTTGAAAGTTGTAAAGATCTGGGCAGACTTTCGTGATGGAGGCTCAGAACTACAAAAAGTTTCTAAATTTATTGTCAAAGCATAATCAAATCAATTTTCAAATCTTTACGCAGATTGTACAAACTTTCTCTAAAAACCATAATTTTTTTATTTCTATACTCGAACATTGTCATAAACTTGAGAAACCTGACGCAAAACTATAAGATTAATTTTAGAAACCCTAACCTGATTGATTCGAAAAAGATTTTTCAAAACAGTTAGCTAAAATAGCATTAGATTTTTTAAGAAGACAAATTAAGGGTAGGAGTATAATACGAATAGTAGTATAGAGAAGAAGATTCTGCACAACTTTCTGCGGATGACCAAATTATATTGACTTCTGAAAAATCTGTCAGTTATTTAGAGAAGAGTCAAAACAAGAAAAAGAAAAATTTTTGAGCAATTATTGGAGTATTCGTTTTCTTTTGCAATTTACAATTCCTTGGATGAATTCTCTATAAGCCTTTTCCGTGCTCATCCCTATATCAGAACATTAATATCAGGTTGAGGAACCCGAGATTATAGTTTAAAGTTAAATTTGTAAAACCTGGATCAAACTGAAAAATCTAACTGACGCGAAAAAAAATTTCTAAAGAAGTTAGCCAGAATAACAATGAATTGGGTGGGTGATGAATGAAGTGATAAGAAAATACAGGCAATATGGAAAAGAAGGTACTTCCTAGTCTTTTACCAAAGGCCAAATTATCTACATTGATTATACAGTTCAAAAAGTCAACTGGTTTGAAAATCTGGCAGGGGTAGACAAACTTTTTCGTTGGAAATCTGAAACAGAAAGTAGGAGAAATCCAATAGTGGTTCAATTTCCAAATCCTTCAGTGAGACATATAAACCTTTTCCGAAGACAATACTCAACCTACGAGTTGTATTTTGTCTATCCCCGAATCAAAACATCAATATACACTTGAGAAATTTAAGTTTGGGATTAATATTTAAAAAGCCTGACCCGGCTGAGAACATGGCTCGCAAAAGGTTTTCCAAAAATAGCAATGAATTTTTTGACAAGAAAACAAACTAAGATTGGCAATGTGTGTCCCACGGAAAACGGAACTTGTGCAAATTAAAAACAAAAAGTCATTATTCCAGAAAATATCATTTATTTTATTCAAAATAGTCTCCTTCTGCATCGTTATGCACAATCAATTGGCATGTCGAATGAGGTTTTTGAGGTCGTTTTTATCCATCTCCTTTAGTATGTTGATCGACGCCTTTTGGATAGCATTTACGTCGGCATAACGCTTATCTTTCATCGGCAAATGCAGTTTGGAGAACAAGTAGAAATCACATGGAGCTAAATCAAGCAAGTACGGGGAATGCTTGATGGTTAAAATGCCATTTTTGATCAAAAAATCCGTGATTAAGTTCGAACGGTGAGAAGGTGCATTATCGTGCAACAAACGCCAACTTCCTTTGTCACGGTATTACGGCCGCACACGACGAATACGCGAGATAAGACGCTTCATAGCATCAAGATAAAACACAGCCGTAACCGTTTGGCCAGGTGGAACAAATTCTCGGTGTATAATGACCTCGGAATCGTAGAAACAAATCAACATTGTCTTCACTTTTGACTTCTCAAGACGACCTTTCTTCGGATTTTGCTCGGTTGGGTGGGTCCATTGAGCACTTTGACGCTTGTTTTCGGGATTGTATTGAAAACACCACGTCTCGTCACCAGCCACGATGGAATATTTGAAGTTTGGGTTTTTTTTGACTCTTTAATCAAGTCTCTGCAATGTTGAATTCGAAGCGATTTTTCGTAGTCGGTCAACTTGCGTGGAACAAACTGTGCACACACTTTCCGTAGATTTAAATGGTGGGCCAAAATGCGATGAATTGAGTTTTTCGACATATTCAATTCACTTTCCATGTATCGCAATGAAGATTTCGGCTCCTTTTTGATAAATTCACGCACTTTTTCAATGTTATTTTCAGTAGCCGCGGTTTTCGAAGGACGTGGATGTTTGTCATTCAGAATGTCTTCTCGACCTTCCTGGAACCGCTTAAATCATTCATGCACTCAGATACGGGATAAACAATCATCACCATAAACTTGTTGCATCATATTAAACGTTTCGGTAAAAGTTTTAAAGAGTTTAAAACAGAACTTAATGTTTGCTCTTTATACGAATTTCATGTTTCGACCTATGCCGGAAACACACTGTCACTTTGCGCGCGATATCTCGGCTTCTACTGAACCAAATGTCATAAAATTTTTACAGTATATCAGTAAAGGATCTACCTTTCCGACGCACGTAATTGTCAATAGATGACGCCACTAGAATGAGATATTTTGAAACAGACTCGTTTTCCGTTGGACAGACCTTAACACAAACAAAGAGATACCAATACAACCAGCAGTTTGGTTGTTCATTATAGAAGAATGATGGCGAGATAAATAAAATAATAAGAGAACAGGGCAATATGAAGAATGAATTATATCGATTTCTGCAAAGTTGGTAAGTTTGTAAAGTTAATTGGTTTAAAAATTTTACATAGTAGGCAAACTTTTTGATAAAGGGCCAAAACAAGAAAAAGAACAATAAGAGTACAATATAGTGTAGTCAGGTTTATCTTTCTAGCAGGGGTCTCCACGATTTTTGCATATGTAGATTCTTCGAAATTTAAGCAAGAGACCTATTACGCCTTATTAGGTCTTGAAGCAGGCAAATAGGTAAGGTGACACTATTTGCAGTAAAACCCAAAACACTTTTTTCAAAGTTGCAGTGGTGCAATCAAGCATCAAGGCAAAAAAGCATATTATTCTGATACAGCAAACGATAAAATATTTGCATTTTATACTGGTAAAAGCTACTCTTGGTTAGGCAGTCTAAATATCTTCGAGATAAAACATTGAAAATAGTCTAGAATCGAACTATGATGAAGAGAACTAAGGCAGTTCTTCGGTACATGTCAGGTACGGCGTATGCTAAACAGTCTATAGAGCTTTTTTTATGTATCACGAGAGTATACAAGAGACTCTGAAATTCTGGTAGATATCAAACCACTCTGATTGAAATTAAAAGAAAGACATGAAATATAGTACAAAACGTTGTTGCCAATTTCTTATAATAAGTCTGTAATCAAGATTAATTTACATCATCCATATAAAAGAGGAGAAATAGTAAGTTGGTTAGGAGAGAGAGATAACCTAACATCAGCGACATTCCGAAATGAAGAAACTAAACTACAAGAGAAGAACTTGATACTATAGGAACAAGAAACGTATTTAGAAGATATTGGAAAGTCAGGAAGAATGAATGCCTATCCAAACTCAAGAATGGAATGAGGATTAGGATTCTTATGTATTATCAAGTTTTTTGAGGTGCAGCAAACATATGCCAAGCTGAACTTACGTACTTTTTTTTTCAATGTATGAGCCGTATGTGATATTGAGAATGTATACAATAATTGTGTAATTTAGAATTTTTTATAAAAGAACATCTTTTGAAATTGATAGGCCCATATAAATCGTAAGCCTAGTAGTGAGGTGTGGAGGTCAATAAACGCTTAGTGAGAAGAAAATTCATTAGAGAGATGACAGAAATAATGAAAGAAGTTGTCATAGCTCAAAGAATCCGACAGACTCCAAAAGGCCTAGATACTGGCTTGAAAAAAATTATTGGCCCAAAAAACTATCAACTAGCTTAAAGCACTGAGACGTTTGAAAAGTAAGGCCTAGATTGGTTGAAACTCAGGTATGTTCAAAATAAGTAATTTTCCATTATTGTAGATATTGTTTAGATAGTTCTATGAATTTTTGGAAATTTTTTGCTCAGACACATAGCAAACAAATGTGTAGGTTGTGTCCAAACTCTCCTGTGACGATCTGTTTGTTTGAGAATGTTAAATTGCAAGACGGTTCCCACTCCAAGTGACTTCATGATCCATGCAGTTAAAACTTTTTAATAGATTTAGGTATCAGAAATAAATCCAGCTTGGGGAAGGGTAGTTATATCAAGATAAAAAGTCCAATTTACAAAATAGTGAGTACGCATTATATACCATGTCTTATTTGACGCCTCGTCTTTATCAAAACTCATCAAAACTTAGAAATGGTTAACTAAGAAGTACAAGCAAAATTGGTTGAAGGAAGCCATAAAGGATTGAAGGATTAAATGTCGGTTTTTGGCCCAAACATAGTAAATGATGTACAAAACTACATATTTCTGGTATGTTAAAAGTAAGCAAAAATAGATTAAGGATTGGCAGATTTTTCCCAGTATTGAAGCTGAAAAACAAGAAAGTTTTGTGAGAAAGAGAAGGAAATTTAATTTTGCTGGTTTTAACATACAAACATCAACCTTACAATTCTAGGATTCTTTGAAGAATCTCAACTACTAGATGGTAAAACAAAACTAGTGCAAGGCTTAAAGAGACATCTCAAAACAATAACAACAATTAAAATTTTATAGAAAACTAGCAGCTACTCATCAGAAAATCAACCCATTTTGTTGAAAGCTGGTATTTCAGTCTAGACACTTGCGTTTTCTCTTTGAGTTAATATCATTCACGGTGCATGCTTATAAGAATCATTTAAATGTCCTTTTTGTATATTCATCTAGTGTTTCCACTTATTAGATACTTTCTTGGCGATTTAATTGGTTGTTCTTAATAAACTCTTGAAATATAAAACACTATAATAAATTATGTTATACATCAGGGTTGTATTCAAACATGTTTAACCAACATATTATATTTTTTCATGAATTATTAAAACAACGTCGTAAAATTCTTAGTAGCACATGTTAATTATTTAGTTAAAATGGTGCGAACATATAGTAAGAAACAACAAATTTAATGGACCTTATAGGTTATACAGATACAACTAATTAGAGGATCATTATTTTTAACGATTTTTAGATTCGCATCGTTTCCTGAAAATTAAGAGGTAGTCTAATTTTACGATCGCTTTTTGAGAAATGTATATTATGTGCATAAGAAATTTTTAGAATAATCTTATTAACTTAATTACCTTTTTTATATAATTAACTAATTTTTAAAAATCATTATATTTTATTAGCACTATTATTATGGTATTACATCTGCTTGTTGCAACATCTTATTCATCTAGATTACCAAAAAGGAAACCATTTACAGGCAAGTATCTACAGAAAGTTTGAAAGAAAAATGGAAAAAAGGTCAAGAACATAAATAAACGATTAATATCTGTGGAAACACAGAATTGTAAAATTTATTTTTATATTGAATTGCAAATTCCGTAATCCGGAAATCTTACAATTTTCAAACACGTATGCTTTGTATGCAAAAGGAAAATACGTGTGAAATTCTTTACATGTCAAACCTTTTTTTACAGTTAAGTTACAGATTTTATTATAAGATTTCTTTTTAAAAAATTAATTTCCTTTTTGTTAAACATGGTGTACAACTTTTATATACCGGTTGTCCTGGAGTAAAACGTAAATAGATTATGTTATGGTTTGGTAGTTACATTAGAAAATTTTAAAGAATCATCCAACCTTTACGACCTCTATTGTAAAACGTAGATATTTTTTATTTTTTATAAGTAAAATGAAAACACGTATTAAAGAAAGACGGAATAAATCTATAATAGATACTGCTTCATCTACTTCCCGTTTTCTTCTTCATTGTTACCATGATTGTTTTAATTTGCCACTTTTTTCTTTAGTAGTCAGTATCACTTTCTCTGCAATTTTCTTCATCAACCATCCAGTTTTCTCAATTTTTTTGTTTGGAATTGTTTGAAGTGTCTCCCGTATCTGCATTGCCAAGATGTTTCTGCAATATGCAATGTGCACAGAGATATGTAAACTGCATATTCGATACACAAATACAATAAATAGCTTAGATACGTTATTTCAGAGAGTACCACCGTTATCCCAAAAGCAAAATCTTCTGTAGCAGAAAAATGCATTTTAATTTTTAGATATATCCTCATGGAATTTATTCTTTTAGAAAGAGAGATATAAGTACTGGGTTTCTTTTTTTTGTAATCTTATGGTTTGGTTATCTGTTGCTACTCCATTGTGCTGGTTCGATGGATGAGGTGGTCATACATTTAGATTGTATCTTATCTACCCACATCATCATCTTTTTGTTATTTAGACAGCTTCAGCTCAGTTACAAACAAATGCTTAAAAAACTCACTTTTAACTTTATTAACGTAAATTCAATAATTTCGGAAAAGCTAAGAATTGATCGTATGTTACTCGATCTCTTAAAGAAGTAACATTATATATTTGTAAGACAGAGTTCACCAGGCATATTTTTTGACTTATATTTTGGCAGGTGAAGTAATACCTTATTCGAACTACTCGAACTTAAGTTTTCTGGTTTTGTTTGATTTTTGTGAATGACTTGAAAACCTTTTCATATTGTTTGGTGTAAGATGCAAGTTGCTTCATGATGTACTCAATCGAGAAGCCGGTCCTAATAAAAATAATACTTAAATATAATCTACCAAAGACGAAATCGATGAACATTACACGTATTAGGTTAAACCTATATAACGTAAAAGCAGAATCAGCTGCTACAGAGCAGTCACCAACCAACAAGAACTCACAAAATCGTTGAATCGACGCCAATTCTTGTCTCATTCAAACTTCTGTTTTATCAGATTTAAATAAACAAACCATAAGAAATATTACAAATTAAAATAAAAGTCAAAAAACAATAACAAATAGAAAAAGAATGCAATTATAAAAACAAAGGACCAAACCAATTTAAAACAA
The DNA here is from genome assembly GCA_011009095.1 of Ignelater luminosus. NCBI lineage: Eukaryota > Metazoa > Arthropoda > Insecta > Coleoptera > Elateridae > Ignelater > Ignelater luminosus. The sequence goes on from VTPC01089487.1 coordinate 124,739, forward strand.
CGAAGAATCAACAAAGCTCTGCCTACTCCGATACTACCCATATTGGCAAGAGAAGAGTTGAGTTGCGTTCTTTGAGATCATGAATAATAATTGATAAAATTGTCAACATTCACATGATGTCTGCATAAAAACTAAATACCAATCAGATGAATGTCATCAGTTATTAGTCAGCTTGTCAAAATTGACATATTTGTTAGGTTGACCATAAGGGCTATAAATTCTTTTGTTAAAATGTGAATTTAGGGATACCACAAGTCTGCCAACATTGTTATTATGTTGGAATAGAATTAAAGGTCAACCAGGTGAAGGTAGCAGTTTGCCAAAATTGACAGGTTTGTTAGGTTGACCACAACGGCTATAAATCTTTTTATTAAAATGTGAATTTAGGGATACCTCAAGTCTCCCAACATTGTTATTATGTTGGAATAAAATTAAAGGTCGACCAGATGCATGTCGCAGTTTGCCAAAATTGACATGATTAGTAAGTCGACACAATTCCAGATTATTTTGCCGCAACATTGACACTATTGACACTAAAGACCAACAAAATGTATACTGTTGGCTCTTGGTTAGTTTGCCAAAATTGAGGCGTTTGATAAATTGTCAATTGGCAAGTCTGGCAACACTGATGTTATATCGGCATAAAATTAAAACCGACCAGTTGTACTTTGTCGACTATTGGTCAGTTTGCTGAATCTGATACATTTGTTTAAGTTGACTAGTGACCAAAACAACTATGGATTCTCTTACTACAATGTCTGCCAACATCGATACTATGTTAACATAAAACTAACGATCTGCCAGTATCGTATCTTCGTTTGCCAAGATTGACACGGTTGCTAAGTTAACAACGACTATGTATTCTATTGTCGCAGTGTGGGCTTATGAAAATGGCAAGTCTGCCACAACTTACATGATCTCGGCATTAAAACTAAAGGCTAGTCAGATGAATATCATCCGCTTTTGGTTAGTTTGCCAAATTCGATACGTTTGATGATTTTGCCCTAATGTAGACGTACGGATATGGGAAGCCTGCTAATATTGGCATGATAGCGTAAAACTAAAGTTATTCTTCTTCATTAGTACTTTATGAAAGTCCATCTTAATAGTAAGTCGTATTAATACTAAAAGTCGACCAGATGTCAAGATGTATGTTAAGTTGACCACAACGACACAGAATTCTTTTGCTTCAATATAGGTTTAGGTATATCGCAATTCTACTAAAATTAACATGGTGTCGGCATAAAAGTAAAGACCAACCAACATTATGTCTTTGGCTATTGGCTAGTTTGCTAGATTTTACACATTTGTTAAGTAGAGCAATTACCATAACCACTATGGATTCTTTTACCATAATGTAGGTGAAGAGATATGGCAAGTCTACCAATATTTCCACGATAAAGCTAATAGTCAACCAAACGAATGTCATTGTTTGCCTAAATTGTCACGTTTGTTAAGTTGACCACAATTCTATAAATTCTTTTGCCGCATTACCCATGGTGGTAGTACGAGGGTTGCTATTTACATTTCTGGCCTTGGCAACACTGACTGTTTTCAGGCGTCAGCTGACATCTCCGATGTAAACTTTACATTGTTGAACATAACCTCAACTACAACATTTTGTCATTTGAGTGCGATTAGTGTTGTTTGTAGTTAATTGAAAAGTGGATTCCCTAGTAAAAAATGGAATTGACCCCTGAACACTTTCGTGCTATTATTTTTTATAACCTTCGACGTGGATTATCACGACAAGAGTACATCAATGAACTTAATACATTATATAGCGATGAAGCTCCATCCTACAGCACTGTAAAAAACTGGTATAATGAATTCAAACGTGGCCGATGTTCACTCCAGGACGAAATCCGTGAAGGCCGTCCAAAATCTGTCGTTGTGCCTGAAAACATCGATGGTGTGCGTGAACTGATTAAACAAGATCGTCATGTGACATACCGAGAGATTGAGGCATCTTTGGGCATTAGTATGACTAGCATCAACCAGATATTACATGATCATTTGGCCGTAAAAAAAATTTGTTCCCGTTGGATCCCGCACAACCTGACCAATGCTCAAAAGAAGGCTCGCGTCGACTGGTGCATTGAAATGTTGAAAAAATTTGCGAAGGGTGCATCAAAGGCTGTGTATAACATCTGCACAGGTGACGAATCATGGATCTACGCATATGACCCCGAAACAAAACAGCAATCAACTGTGTGGGTCTTTCAAGACGAGCCAAATCCAACAAAAGTTGTTCGCGGAAGAAGCACATCGAAGCAAATGGTTGCCTGTTTCTTTGGCATTACCGGTCATGTGGCAACAGTGGCGTTGTGAATGGTACACAACCATTTGTTTGCCAGAAGTCACTGGAGAAATTCGGAAAACTTCAAAGAAGAGGCGAATCATTCTTCATCATGACAATGCAAGCTCTCACACCGCTGCTCAAACAATTGAATATTTAACCAGCCAGAAGGTCGAGTTGATGGGCCATCCACCATACAGCCCTGATTTGGCACCCAATGACTTCTTTTTATTCCCGTACATCAAAAACAAACTGGGTGGTCAACGATTTTCAACACCAAAAGAAGCCGTTTTTTGTTTCAAAACGCATATTTTGGAGCTGCCTCAAACAGCGTGGAAAAAGTGCTTCGAAAATTGGTTCAAACTCATGGAAAAGTGTATCAATCTTAATGGAGAATATTTTGAAAAACAATAAAACTAGTTTCGATCATAAATACTTGTTTTTTCATTGTTAGACCAGAAATATAAATAGCAACCCTCGTAGTAATTCTGCCATCTTATATCTTCCAAACACAACCTTTTTCATAATTGTACGTATTTATGGATTTTTAGTTCATATATAGGGTGATTTTGAAATTTATCACTGGTGTATTTATTTTACATACAAATTTTGATTATTAACCAACGGTGATGCGATTCTGTGTACCAAACAAAGCCATTTGTTGATTTTCGAAAGTTTACATTGTGAGTCTTCGTTAGTTTTGATGTATTTATGAACTACTTAATAACAATAACGTATTCTTAATATTCCTAAAGCACATAGCTGTCATGTAACCATTCTAAATGAAAAAAGGATTATGTTTGAATTAATATCTTCGAATGTAAAATCTCTAATTTATTTTTTTGTAAATAGATTTGCTACACAAAAAGCAAGACAAGGATAGTGAGAGGTTCAGCGAATTCATTTAAAAGTAAAGCATACGTTTCAAAGTTTATCGATTTTTTAAAATAGGGAATAGTTTCTAGTTTAGAAGATTATTACAAAACAAATGTGATTATTATTATTACTATTGAAAAAAAAACACAAATTCATAAAACGGAACACATTTAATTCTATTAGTACATAAGTAAAATTAAATACGCCCTGTATATAATATTTTAATTTAAGTACATACCTATTTCTCATGCTTCTAGACAATTTATTAAACTTCCGTTTAAGATTATTATAATTCTGACTGAATATAAACATAAAGCGAGTTTAAAGGTCAGAAATGAGAAATATATGTCAGTTGGTCATTTAGCATCACTTCTCTAAGGATTCCAGGTCAAAACATAAAAGTTTTGAGGAACATCAACACAAGAGCAGTTCGTCATCCTAAAACACATGTCTATGATTTTATGGCGTATGCTTCTTAGTGCCGTAACAAATCGAGCCCGACTCTGGAGTTGACAATCCCCGCATGAATAATTCACGGAGCTGAATCGACGAGCCAGGCGATCGCCGTCCATTGCAATTAGACAATAGTGGACAGATTTAATATTATGGATTGGACATTTGTATTCCGTTGGAATTGAATCCTATTGTTCCCATGATAAACTTATGAGACGGACTTTGTCATATTAGCTTGTCTATATCATATTTTGTACGGTTTTATTATTGTTTCATAACGACTTCTGTAGCATTGAGGGGGAATATAAGAAATTTATTTTCTGCAATTCTTGAAAGCTGTAAAAGCTCGTATGCTTGTTGATCTCTTGAAAATGGATCTAAAAAATTTATAAATAAAAATTTCACGCCTCTCATCTGTAAACGTAATTAGAAATTTTCCAACATGATAGATCACGCATCACGAGGGCACCTTTAGGTTTTAAATGTAAAAGACACTCTCGGCATAACAGACCCCAGTGGAAGATTGATTGTAAAAGCTGACAGTGACACAAAAAGCACCAGCTCACATCCGCATAATACCGTCCTGCATAAAATAAATACGCAGATAATGCGTGTTCGTAAACATTGTTTATAATGCAGTGAGAACTGCAAACAAGATGCTGTTGTTGCGCGATCTTCTGGATATAATAGGGTATTTGGAATTTCTAAAGCTTGTTTCGTGCTTTAAAAGGAGTAAAGGACCCTACGAATACCTATAAGTTTCTGTGTTGTGTTGGCAGTTTTGCTTCGTGAATGACATGTTTTCCATATTTTACATAACCAAGATCTTTACCTTTGTTCTTTCTTAATTTAATAAAAAGTTTATCTGTATCAGTTTAAATTAATTTTCTAAAAAAAACTTCTAACCTAACCTCGAACCTTCTTCTTTTTAATATTTAATGGTTTTCAATTAGTAAAGCTGGACATTTTTCAGATGTGTGTAATTATTTTATACGTTTTCACTGATACGTCAAAAACACTAATTATTATGATTACTACCGTATAAGAATAACCACAGTCGAGTAGCCACACATGTCCAATATTGAAGTTAGATAATAATTTATTCAGCTTGTTTGTCTACACTTCTTTTTTTTAGATCTTCGTCAATTTTTAAAATATATCGTGAAATATTTTTTCTGTACTTACATATACAGTGTGTCTCACTTTACATCTACATACCTACACAACTTTGTTTCCCTTTATTTACTATTATTTGGTTGAATTCAAACTTGCGTGAACTATGTGATCCCTCAAAAGAGAGTCTACCCTAAATAAAAATAAAGGTAAAAAATTGAAAAATCATAGTAACCACAATAACAGTAATCAAGGTGTTGCAAATTAATTTTTTACACTTGAAATAATACTATTTATGATTTATTAAACCGATTTAAACAAGAATTGCATTGTATAAAATTATGATTGCTGTTTAGGGTTAATCCAAAAACTTCAGTTTAATTTCTATTGTCAAATCTCCAAATACTGAATTTTGCTGACCCATAACCGAGCAGCCCTGGGTGCTAATTTCTAAATCCAGCGTTTCCATTTAATACAGCAACAGCAACTTTTATGAATTAGCTCACATCTTATCTCACACTTCTCTTGGCCCTTCCTAAAAATGGGGCAATAAAACCAGCGATTTTTCTCCTTTCAGGTCCTTACATAGTTACAGTTCTCGTTCTTATAATCACATATTATAATCTGGCTCCCCACCTTTTTATACAGTGTGTCCGAAAAGTATGGAACATCTTATATATCTCAGTAAATATGCATTTTATGGAAAAATGTTTCCTATAAAAGTTGTTTAGTGTTTAGTTTTACATTACAGGGCAATACCAAATAACTATTTTTTAAAAAAACAAAAGCGCAACGAATAATGCTTCATTTTTTTATTAACTGACATTTCTACGACGCATTTAATTGTTGCAACAAACACAAGTGTATCACACCGACCATAATGTGACTAGATGATATTGAAAATTTAAAAGACCGCGTCTGGAAAGGTAACAGATGAATAAATAAACTTTTAAGCGTTATTCAAACAATTTTTTGCGTTTTAATCAAAATTTACTTATGCAAGTGTATCAAAGTTTTACATCATTGAAAGGAGAAAAACATTCTCTATCAAATGAGCACAATAAAGGGATACCTTCCCATTAAAAGAAATTGAAGCATTATTCGTTGCGCTTTTGTTTTTTAAAAATAGTTATTTGGTATTGCCCTGTAATGTAAAACTAAACACTAAACAACTTTTATAGGAAACATTTTTTCATAAAATGCATATTTACTGAGATATATAGGATGTTCCATACTTTTCGGACACACTATATACTGTGCCAATACAACTTAAAGTGTTATTGATTTCTTTTCCTCCATGCCCGACCTCATGGTGGTTTACTTTAATTAGATTCTTATTTTGTCGACATTTTGGAAAACTTCAAAACTGGACTTTATTACTGCACTGCCACTTCTAGATATGATGGACCTACTGACAATGTTTTTGACAATGTAACTTACCTATGTCATCCTTATTCTTACGACAGACTTTTAATAGTTCTTGTTAGAAAAGCTTGTCACCAAAAGCGGCATCTTCGGAAGGGGCGAAATTTGACTTGTGGCTGTTTGCCTAAATAGACTTTATCTCTGCTTTGACTTTGTCTCAGAAAAAAGCGGAGCTGAGGTGTTGCACGTACAGGCCACTATAACTAGAAACTTTCGGCCTAATTTACGAAGCTTCTTGCTACTCAAACTATTACAACACAATAGAATTTAGCTATATAATACACACTTCTCTATAGTTAACAAAAAATCAAATTTATTAGTGAATTAGAAATTAGAAATCGACGTATCAGCTTAATAATTGCTAACTTGAACAATTTTGCTTAGTGAATAAAGTCGTTTAAAATATTATGGTTTCCTTTAAGAAAGTTTATGGCTACGGTTGCTACATTCAGCGTCATGGTAGCTTTTTTTTAATTGGATTTATTGAAGGCAGTCTATCAGCGTCCTTCTTATTCTTGCAATAAACAATTTTCGTTAAGATTTTTTATGGTTTTCCAAAGGTGGCCCTAAATGTTGACCGCTGCAAGCAACCGCGTCTAAAATCACAAAGTATGATTTTTGTCCTTACGATAACTTCTCATAAAAACGACGATAACTTGCAAAGTACTATCAATCCCAATAGTATAGTAATCAAAAATGATTTAGGTTTGACAGTTACTAACTGGAACTGCGTCTGGTAAAGAGAGTTATGTGATTTTCCTTTAAAAAGGACAAAGATAGCAAAATCCAAAACACTCATCTAATCAAAAATCAAAGCTATCAAGGAAATATTTGCAACACCAAAGTATACCAATTTTAGATACAGAGGCGTGTTAATTAGTACAGGTATTGGCATCAGGTAGATGTGATGGTTTCTATCGGAAGAACTATTTTTGACCAGAGCTTGTTTGACTCAAATTGTTCCTTTTTACGTGTTCCCCAAGCATTGAGAATTTGCAACATTTATCCAGTAACTGAATCTGATCTTGAGAAAGAGAAATTAGTTCAAAATCAAAATTCAAAGATTGAAGGAAGCTAGGCATGGGTGAACTATGCCACTGGGAAGTCAAATTTCAGTTCTTGTGCTTGAAATCCTGTTTATTGCAAACCAAAAAGGGAATTTTCTCAGTTGTTTAATCGCTCAAACCAATCCTTTTGATCTATGTTAAAGTTTCTACGCAAAACAACTTGTGGAATTTAATCTAATACGATATTACCAAGATTTGAGCTACAGACTATAGAAACATCATGACTGAATAAATGTTACTAGATGTTAAACTTTACCATGTACGATTATTGGCTAGAGTGTAATAAAAATGGAACAAGAACAAGGCAGTTTGGCTCTGTTATAGTATGCCGTCTTTAATTTTTGTTTCTTATTGTATTACAAATTAAGTTTGCAGGCGCTATCCAATTATGGTAGAAGAAAACTGCCACGGATTTCTGCAATTTCTAAATCCCTTGCGCTTCCCGATTTGTTGATTTTTGTTAGCTTGATTTTACAAAAGATGGGTAGATGCTAATACCATAATATAAAAAGTATCGACACAACCTATCCTGCATCACAATCTTGATACATTCACAGAGCAAGCTGTTGGAGTGGTAACTTATAAGACAATGAACTACAGAAAAGTAGTAACACAGTTGGAGTCTTGCAAACAGTATTATTAGAGCTGTGAATTCTGACCAGTTTTATGTGGATACTTTCTTTCTTTGTTCCCATTGGATGTGGAAGTACCTAGTTATAGAAACTCTACCTTCTATGACCTGTTGTGATGACTTGGTGGGATGATTTAGTGTGGGGCTAGATATCTACCCGCAGTTTGTTAATTTGTGTTTATTTGAGAGAATTTAGGAGGTCTGGAAGTAATTGCGGGTGAAATATCTTTTTTATTAATGGCGTCTATGGCTAGGGTTAGTAATTGTTGAAGGAGTTGTGGGTTGCTGATGTAGGCAGCATTTCCCAGTAGTTGATGTAGGAGTGCTGGGTTTTCGTTGGGGGTCGTTGGTTTAGTGGCTGTTGTGTGTCTTGGAACTGGAATTTGTGATTTTACTACTGTGGTGTGTATTTTTGGGTAAGTTGTATTGGCTGTCTCGGAATTTTTCAAGTGGTACGTTAAGGACAGGGGGAGATTGTGGGCTGGCAATACAGAAGTGTTGGCCATAGGTTTTCCGGTGGCTAATTTGGGGAAGCAAGAGCAGCCACGATAGCTGGCTGGGTGGCTGCCTTTGCAGTTAGCACATGTCGCTGGTTGGTCCTTTGGTTTGTGGCATTCCGTGGTATGGTGGTTGTCACCGCATTTTACCCGAAACCTTGACATCGGTGGAGTTGAGGCACGGAGTCTCGGTTCGCTCGAAGAGTTTTTGTTTTGACTATTAAGGAGAACACAGATTTTATATTTTAAATATCTTTATAGTTTCCTGTTTGAATAAGGAGGAAGAGTACTAGGGGGATAGGTCGTCTGTCTTTTCCTACGTGTAAGCGGGTGACACGCTGGACGGGAAAATCTTGCGCCAGTAAATCGGCTGCGATATCGTCAGTGGCGAGATCCTCTGGGATACCTCTGAGTACCACACGTAAGGGTTTGTCTTCTTTTAGTTGATAGGTATAGAAAGATACCCGGACGTCGTCGAGGTAGTGGATCATATTACGGTAGTCCTCCACGCTGACTTGATACACGCTGACGCTGTCAGGAAGGTTTTTGCTTTCGAGAAGTTTATTTTGAGTCGAGTCAACTCGCTGGATAATGTAGTCCATTTGTTTTTCTTCGTAATTATTATGGGAGGTATTTTGGATTTTGTGACATTAGTAAGGATATCAGGTTCGGGGTTGGTATCATCCATAGTTTCATTTTCAAGAATTTCGAATCTATTGGTGGTTTCAATTTCGGGAGGGTCGCTTTCGATGGAGTCTCGTCGTGTTCTTTTTTTTTGAGTTTTTACCTAAAACAGGAGTAAAATCTTATTCATTCGGTTTGGGATTTGAAATGTCAGAATTGAGGTTGGTGTTGTTATTTATTGCGGAGTTTGATGTTTCTGGTTTTGGAGGATTTGTTGGTGCTATGAGCTTTATGCCATATTTCCTCTTACTGTAGTTGAGGACTTGGTAAAGGAAGTTGTTGAAAGCATTTTTATTCATTTCCTCTGTTTTCCTGGGCATTTTTAAGCGCGAAGTGCACTACGTTTTTGACAGGTTTTGACCTTTTTAAATTTTAGTTTTTTCTAAAATAAAAGTTTGGTAAAAAATATAATATTTGGACACAGGTGAGCCCTGAACAGAAATGTCTGTAAAAAACACTTTACAGGGTTTTTATTTCGTCTGAAAACTACTGGAAAAACACTTTTTGGGAAGCTTATTTCAAGTTGACGTTGACAATTAAAGTCCTTTTATGTGGATAAGACATCTAGAAAACTACTTCCCCGTAAAAAATATTATTAGTTGGTTTCAGGAATTATTTTTGTTTAATAAAGCTTTGTTTATTATTTTGTGCCAGTAAACATGAGGCATACTCAAATGTTTTGAGCTTGTCTGGTAAAAGTCACCATTTTTCGACTTGTTAAGAACTTTGAAAAATAATTGATGAGAATGGAAACCAATACGTTAAAATCTTATTTAAGTAGATTTTGCAACCGGGTCATTCTGGGTTCTTTCAAAGAGAGACGTATTGTTGTAGTTTGACTGACTCTCGCTAAAACTTGAATTTGATTCTATAATAATAATAATAATAATCAGTTGAAGAGTAAGGAACAAACTGGGCATTAGAGCGATTATTACAGATCTTCTTTTTTTAAAGTTCTGTATCTCAAAAGTTCGAAGACAATCATTATGAAAGAAGACTAGAACAAGTTCTGACGTTATAAAACATATTGGCATTATTTCCTGAGCTGATATACGGTAAACCCAAGCGTTATTCTACAGTTTTGGGCATTTTGCTAATGGTAATATATTGCTGTTTCTACTTCCAACTTTTTTAGCAAAACCAAATCGCAAAGAGAAACGGGAAAAGATGGGCCATTTTGGCATCAACTCCACACAAAGAAGAGATCAGAGAAGTTATGTAAAAGAAAAGAAAGAAACAGAAAAAGAAACGCGAGTTAACTCCATAAAAGCAAGGAACCAAAAAAAGATCTTTAAATTACGTAATCTTTCGCTGCTCAAAAGCATTTCTAAAGATAACCAAGGTATTAATCATCTGGATGAAGCTAGCAGAGAGCATGACATTGTCTCTATCCAACATAGAGACTATTAGTTCTTATACGCACACTTCTCGAGAAATTAAGTCCAAGGACATTAGTTACAGGAAAATAGCTAGAAGAAAAAAGCTTGCTCAAAAGATATCAGATAGAGACTAGACCGATTAGAAAAAGCTTCGGTTATACTTAAGATATTCTATGACTTGTTGGAAGACTACAGTTTATTAAAGAATTGTTTAAAGAGCACTTGAGTTTTGATCATATCCGTTACAGTCTAAATAATGTAAATTTTTCCACGTAACCTTTAACCGTCTTTAGCAACTGTTACAACATTCATACAAGTTGCTGTTAAGGCAAACCAAGTTATTTTCGATATTCGATATTAGCAACAAAAATCTGAATAAAAAAAAACTTTACGTTAAGAAAACAGAGAACAAGAGGTCAATGTAACATATAGAAAGCTGAGAGTTTTTAAGGTACTTTTCTTATAGATACTTAATTCACTTTTTATAGGGAAGGAAGACTAATTTGGTAATAAAAAGTAGTTACGTAGTTATTATATAAAAGGAATGTAGCAGTGGTACTTCTAAAAGTAAGAGTAAAAAGTCTTTAATAACGTCTGCTTCCTAACTTTGCAAATTAAAAAGTTTTTCCTGTCCAGCTGGCTTTTTCAGCATTTCCCTAAATCGTAATATAAATTTTGGCCACAAAAGGAAGTTAAATTAACAACTTGTTGTATTGTCTTATTTCCTAAATCCTCAGTTACTTACTTTTTTCAATTCCTGTACAATAGTAGTCATTAAGATCAAAAATGTCGATACATAGAAAAGCCTAATCAAACGCATTCTGTTGTTTTTAATATCAAATAGTTGTCTATTAAAAATAAATAAAACCTCCCAATAAAAAGGTGTTTATGATCTAAAAAGTTGCGGACAGTTAGCAGGATACGCACATAAAAAAAATTTAATTGGTCCAATTTCCATTTTATATTATTTTCTAGCCTAAACTTTTTACGACCTTAAACAGTTTTTTTTTTTGTTGTTGGTATATGGTTAATTGGGATACGAAAATTGTGTTGTTATATTCTTTTCAAATTAGCGCAGCTATTTGTTAACTTTGTCACAAATTTACGACTATAAAATATTGTAAAAAGAGACTTTGATTTTACAAACATGTTCCTTATGTTCTTGCCAAATTTACTCCTGTCAAACACATGTTTCATTAAAAAAAATCTGTGCTTTTTATTTAGTTTTCAACTCATCCATAAAGTCTCGAGCTATAAATTTACACTTTTCAAAATAAAATAATTTTCCGTAACGGTTGCCAAGAAGTATTTCGAGGAAAATTTAAGATAATAAACGAAGTATTCCTGAAGCAATTAAACATAAAAATATAAATCAAAATGAAAGAAGTGCTACTGAAAGAAAAATAGTTGGCACCACCCATTTCCCATTAAAATTGTATTGCTAACGGCGGTGTTTATCTCAGGAAAAGGGTTAATTGTTCAGTGTTCGTGTTCATATTTCACAAGAGCCATCCACAGACTGCTAGAAAGCGACCACTAAACCATAACTAACTTCTCAGGCTTAAATAAGCGAGCCCCCTTATTATTTTAATCCGTAAATTCATGCTAAATTTGTGGTGTGGTCACTCCGAGTTACACGCATGATGTCACAACCAGCTTAACCATTTTTTCAAAGTTAAAATTCAGACAAGCTCCTGCTTTTAGAACTAACACGCCTACGCGAGAGCCCTTCCGTTTATTATAAGATCTTCAATTAATTTGCATTGAATAATTCTGCTACTAAATTAATTACACAATAATATGTAATAAAAGATAGGTTATCTTTAAAGGAAATTAAACGGTTTATACATGAATTATGCATAATTCGAATAAATAAAAAAAGTCTTTTAACTGAATATGTTTATTCATGTTACTTAAATGTAAGTAAAATGGGAATCAGATTGATTGTAATACAAAAAGTAAAATTGTAGTTAGAAGGAATTTACATATTTTTAAATTGTAATCTTGACATCTTGAGTAACAAAGGTTGTTTTACGCTTCGGTTAATTTTTGAAAGTAAGATTGTTGCTGTTTTTTTATACTTTCTTTGTATTTTTTCTTATCTGTTACCTTAGTACAAAATTATGTACGTGGTTATCGCGAGTACTATCGAGAAACAACTACTGACAAGGAGCAAGACCTTATCTTGTTTTATTATACTCTTCTTGGCACGATTACTTTTATTATTATTATTATCATCATTATTATTTTTCCTCTGTTTACTGTTCATCTTACATTCAGTTGTGTAGAAAAGTTAAAATTTGAAAATTCAATAGCAGATGCAAGTGCGAGCAAGTTTCTTGAGAAAAGCATTTTCCCTACACGTTCCACATTTATAATAACATGAAAGAAAATTGAATGACTTTTCCCTTGTGTGAAAACTCAATTACAGTATTGCTATGCTTGGAATGTGTCTCGTGTTTACTTAAAAGAAGTCAACTTGATTTTGTCTTATTCTGAGGCAGAATTCAATTTTGGAAATATTTCTCATGTTATCTAATCTAAAAATATTCTAAAGCCTTGCAAGCTGAATTCTACAATGTAAAATTGTTAAAAAGCTGACGGTTGCAAATCAGCAGAATTTTCTGATAAAAACATTTTTAATTCTTTCACTATACACATCGATGCACACGCATATAACGATTTCTATAAAGTATGTGTTACAAAAAGGTAGAAGATAATACAGAAGGTACGGGACCAAGCATTTTGAGTTTTTCAACAATGTGGTGATTACTTTTGCCAAAATAAATCTAAAGGTTTAATACGTTGAGCATGGGTGTAGAATGCCGAACTAGAGGCCCAAAACTGTGTTTTTCAAATTTAGCCTTTTCTTGGTGCAACATCAGCCAGTAGTTTAAAGAACCTGTTGCAAAGGGGTCGGCATACAAATTTTTAGGGATCACAACTCCCGTTTTTGGGCGCATTCGATATAGCTTCGAAAGCTCTATCTACTGCAAAAGTATCATTAGTTTTTGTTTATTCGTTTCGAAACGGCGAGGCTTCAAACTTCTGACATCCCAGTCAGGCTTTCGGGATTTTGCTGCCGTTTTTGGGACATTCCTTTGTCTGTAAAGAGTAACAATAGTTAGAGCAATGGATAGAACTTTTAAAGCTGTATCGAATGAGCCCAAAAACGGGGGGTTATGACCCCTAGAAAATATGCCGACCCTTTCGCAACAGGTTCTTTTGTGCGTATGGAAAAACTCGACAACGTGACATAAAATTACCGGCCCAAAACTATAGATGGATTAGTAGGATGGCAGTTCAACATTTCCCATGTATTTAACACGATAGCGTGGTTCGTTGAAAAACTCACGCCGTTTAAATGCTCAGTCTTACGCTAGACCTCGCCTTCCCCAAGCCCTGTGTTAAAATCCAAATCCGAAGGATTTAGATATCTTAGCGCCTTTGTTTTAATTTAGAAATCATTATTTTGAAGTTTAGAAAAAACTGAATAGTTACAAGATCAGCAAAAGTACAACGTCAACAAAAAAGACAGAACCGTTAAGAAAGAATAACATTATGAACATCTAGTAAATTCAATTTGTTAATAAAATGAATGACCATAATATAAGACAGCATTAAAATCAACGGAACTGCTTTTTACCTAGTATTACCTACTATAGGTCTGATCTTCTCAATATTTATATGTTCTGGTACATAAAGAAACTCTGGTAAAGTTCTCCAATACACGGAGAGTTACAGAGTGTTTCCCCCAACATACAACAGCATATGGGCCCCACACTCCCGACCGAACAGCCACGGCGATTCTTCCAGGCTCTTTTAGTTACCATCCCGGTTGCAAACTCTGGAAGGAACTTCTTTGTTGAAATTGAACTTGTAACGTTTGGAACGTCCCAGATTGTACTGAGTTTGATCGAAGCACACATTTGTCAACCAACTTCATTGTTTGGATCCGTTTTTGTGTTCTATATAGTGATGACAGAATTTTGACCTGCGAAAATGATTTAAAACATCTGAATGTCTAAATTCAGCCAAAGGTTAATTCGGTAAGTTGGGTTAAGGCGGCCCCATTAGTGGCGTGTTCAGGGGTAAGATGGTTGTTGGATTGAGTTAAAATGGTGTCTAGATGATACCAGGAAGCTAACAGTTTGTCAAGATTTCGTTCTTGGTTTTACATATTGATTGTGTTCATCTGGTTAGTCATACACAAATCCAAATCGATGGTTTGGATTGTAGTAATTGAATCTTTCGCTTTTGTTTAATTTTTCGTTTTTATTTTGTACTTTAATAGTTTTGGGTTTTGCCTTTGGCTTAACGGATATGTGTGTTCCCTGTTTTGCAATCGCTGTGTTTTGAGGTCTGTCTTCCAATAGAAGAGTAAAAGATGCAGCTAAGTGTTGATGTCAGATTCAATATTGGGAGTGTTGACTTCACAAAACTCACAGTCCTCTCGGCGATGCGTAGCTGCAGCTTCTGTTGTTCCAAGTATTCCTTCATTTACAGTTCCACGTGGTGTCACATCCGTGTCACAGCTTGACAATTCCCTTCTTACCTTACGTTTGTAGGTGTGTAAGATCCTGGGCCTAGCAGTTTCTGTTTCGTTGCACTCGCGTGCGCCATTACCTTGAGGGAGAGGGGCAACTATAGATACGAGTATATAATTCCTGCTCTCCTGGGTGTCTGCTAGTCGAGCATGTTCCGAGCTGCGAAATTAGTAGAATGATAGCCTCAAAGTTCCTACCTGGCTACTGCCACCATTTGTTTCTACTTATCGAACTTTACCTCTGCAGTGTGGGCCTGAAAGTTATTTGTATGCCTCAACATGAAAAATTATTTATTTTTGCAAGTTTAGCTTTTTTTTTTCTCCGACATTAGCTATCCATCAAGATTCACAAAAAGAATTCCAACACCCATCACCAGTCACAACCATATACCTAATTCCAACCGCTTACCACCACCTCCATTAGCTGTTTATTTTTTGCCGACAGCTACCATCTTTGTCGGCAACCAAGACCGCCGATTTTAATACAGTACAAATTTCTTCCAGCAGTAAGCTCCGCCACACCGCACTCCCATCGCTCCATCACCGCCAAGGATGTCGAAAACTTCAACTATCAACCTCTGTATACTACCACCATCTCCAACATCTGTCACCTCATCAAACAGTAGAATGCTTCGCCGCTAAATCTAGCAATGCATTCAGCTTCGGTCGAAGAAGCCCCAGAAGAAAATCTAGAACATTTCTAATTATCTTTTTATCTGACTCTTTTGTTTATTGCTGCATTGGATTTCTTTGTTTGCAGGTATAAGGGATAAAACAAGGTATTTTATCTCAAAGCAGAGACTTGGAATAAAAAAGGGGGAAATATCTTTCGTATGTTGTGTTTTGAAATTAGTTTTAGATTTGCACAGGAAAGCATGCTACAAAAAATACAAAAAGTCTATTGACTGATGGAAAAATTTCTAAGGATTTTCTAAGAGAGAATTGCTTAAAGACATATTGAAAATCGTTTATAGTTAATGGAAAATACTGTTTCCTACAATTTATATAAATAAATAGGATTCAAATGTAAAATGTTTACGAAAATAAAAGATGTCTTATCAATATTTGTTTTAAAAAAGATTATAGTTGTACTATGATACGTAGTTGCTCCAACAAACATTTTCATAAAAAAAGCTTTTGGATTTCTGTGTAAAGTATTAGAAGCAAAGAGACAAGGCTACCTAAAATATTTCAAGAAGACACTCAAGGAAACTGTAAAAATATTCCAGGCCACTTTCTAGATTTTGCAAAAAACCTCTCGTCCTCAACTTAAGTAAGTACATAAAACAATAACGAGAACACAATTCTCTTTTGGCTTTGAAGATGTCCTAAGATCGCTTGGTGCATATCAAAATGATTTTTGACCAGGTAGGTATTAGACAAGCTCTCGCACAATGTCGTTAATCAGTTGTCTGTTAGTATTGTTTTAGAAACTTCTTAAAGTCCTGATCAGAAGTAGAATAGAATAGAATAGAAATTAAAAGTGATCAAAAATCTCAGATGTTGAGAAACCTTAGAAATTAAATTTGCAAATCAGCTCAAGAAATGCTACATGAGAGAGAGAAAGACGATTCGGTAAATGCCATTGAAATGACTTGCTGTGCAATTCTGATTTTTGCCTGCATGAGTTGATTAGACTGAACTGGGTGCTGCTTGCTGAGTGAATAATTTGAACTCACTATTTGAGAGTTCCAAATAATGGCTGATTCTGATTGCCTACGTCTCGATCTGGCTCAGAATTCCGGCTGGCTGAGCAAACTTTTTTTTCATGTATCCTACAATTTGTCTAGCCTATTTTTATTTTTTTTTTGTATAGATTTTAGTTTGTTTTTCTCTTTAGTTTCAATGCCTACAGTCGCTACTTGCCCATTCTCTCTGCTATTGGGTTTTAACGTGTATACCCTGCTTTCCTCGTCTTTTAATCGCTTACTCAAGGTTTCTTCGATTACCAATTTAATTTATTCTTTTGGTTTTATCCAGATTCGTTGCTATGATTACTTTTAGCTTTTTTTTTTTATTAAAGTTGTGGTTCAGTTGAGTAATGGTTAGCGGAGTGAATGGCTTTTTTTATGACATTGTGACTTTCCTTGATTTACTATTACTGTCTGTCGTTTTGTTATATTTCTGAATGTTAGTTGGTCATTTTAAATAGGTTACAATTAGCTGTATAGCATTTTATTGAATTGTCATTTTTCTAGTGCTGTGTCGCACTGTTTGTAAATTAGAGTTAAACCTTTTGGTAAATTTCGAAGACGCTTTTACGACTATTAGTCCATTTTGTCATTTGAGTTATCTAAAGCCGAGAAGAGCATTTAGATATTGTTGCCTATTGTTGTATCTCCACTTTGTTGTTGTGAGGTTAGTTAGTTAGTATCGTAAGGTCCATATGGTTGACCAAACAAGACAACAAGTAGATCTTACTATGTGTCGTAGTTGCATAGTAGATTTTGCAAAATGCGTCAAGAATAGGCTTTGGCTTAGTGTCAGCGTGACTTTGATTCGTATTTTGTATTTTGGTTTCAACAGTCCTTTTTTGGTCTGTAGCGCTTAGCTGCGAATTGCTTGACCAAAGATTTTGGTAATCTTTCTCACTTTTCTTCTTCTGTCCTATGAAGCACGTCACTATCACGCACATGGAGCATTTCTCACAACATCTAAGACAAACAAGTTATTTTGTGTATAAGGACGCCGTATGGCTTTGGTTGAGGATTGGCTTTTTGACTGAGCAGTTTTGTTTTGAATTTAATTTTAGTTTGTGATTTGAAATTATTTTTGAAGCTCGTGTTTTCAACTTGATGCGTTGGTGCTGATTCTGAGTTTTTTAAAAATCAAACTAAGATTAGTGCTAAAAATTTGAATTTGATAACTTCAACAGAAATAGTTAAGTTTACTATGTTTTGCAATTATAACTGATATAAGAATCAAAAATTCTTACACCATCACGTTAAATGATTTAAATTCATTTAATTGCTAACTAGGTAAATGAAAATTTATCATTGAGGTATCTTCAATTTGAAACTTCAATCATTAGTCAAGTTTCATTTATCAGTTCAATTGCATTAAGTAGTCTTTGAATATTTATTGCCTTTAGAGCCAATCACTGTACGTTGGAATAAAATATTTTTTATTTTTTATCAAAAGGGGAGGCAGGTAGGAAATTTAAATTTGCAGTTTGACGCATTTAATTTTTCCTCTTAATAACCCTACTCTCTGTCAGTTGATAATGATGTTACCCTAAAAGACGGTGATTGACAATCGGTCAACATAATGAAAACTGTCAGTATACTTACCAAAACCTTTTATAGGGTGTAGGTACCCAAGTCCATACAGAGCCCAAATGCGCCCGCAGGACCATACTTAATTTTTAAACAGCTATCCAAAATCGTACGTGCTTAAATTAACAATCAATTCTGGTCCCGCGAATTCAAATTTAATTTTGTGAAACTGTCATCCGTTGATCTAATTCTTTCAAAATACCAGACTTTGTAATAGAATGTAATATATTTAATTTTCATTAGTGTCAATAACACTTTAGAATAATTTAAAGCCGTTGACCGACGTTATACTATCTGGCTTCTATCCGCAAGAACCAGTTTGCGCTTTTATATTTTAATTTTTTAGTGCAAGAATTTATATAAATTAAATTCATTACCACAAAAACAGAAATGTCCGGTTTTCGTATTTGTTATTAATGAGATTTATATAATTTGCATCATTCATAATATACGGCTGAAGCAATAAACCGCGTCACCTTTTCTTCGAAATTTGTATAAATAATAATTGGACCGGAAAGATTAATTTGTAATTAGACGTATATTCACGAGTTCGGCTCCTCCGCAATCAAATGAATTAATACCGTAACACACCGCACACACTACCTGCTCGGTTATACTTCATAAAGATGTTAATTTATACCATAAACCTTTTGAAGTATGTCAAAAAAAGAAAACACCTACGCGAGATGCAAATCAACACATCATTATTTACATCTTGTTTCGAAGTCACTTTTGTAGCTGTATTTTTATTTACTCGGGTGTAAAATATTTTCACGGTTGTTTGTCAAGTACAATTAGACTATTAATCAAAATCTCCGATCAGTTTCAAACCGAGAACCACTCCTTAGATTTTTGGCTTTTATTGTTTTTATTTCTTTGCTTACCATTTTCTTCGATATCAACCTCATCATCTCTTGTTAACAACTAACTTAAAATCGAGTAAGTATCCTTTCTGGTTTTTAAAAGATTCCACCACAAGTTCCCCTAACATCCTACAATTAATTCAAAATGAAAACAATAGAAGAATGCATTCTATTGTTGTAATTTGTAATAAACAATCGAGCTAGTGAGCTTGTCTGACTTCATTTATATACTGGATTATTTTTAACTATTTTACAGAAAAGGTTTTGGATATTCATTAGGTTTGACGTCATTATACTTCTCCAGTAAGCTTAAACCAACAGACAGAATAAGCTAGTTTCAGGAAAAGATAATAGCTACCATAACCCTTTAATTCGAAACCAATTGATATTAAATGCTTAAAGTGGCCATATACAAGTTTATCTTCCAATTACTTACACAATATACATACACACAAGCTCTAAAATACTTACAATCACTCTAACTTGGACATTGTCTACTAAACTTGTGTACCTATGGATTCCAAATAGGAAGACCATACTTCATTTGAAAACTTAGATTACAACAACTTACAAACAAAATCCGAATCAGAACTCAATGTAACTAATTATAGTACGCGATAATGTTACATTCAGAATTCCACATCTGAGCTTTTCAACTACCGCAAATAGTACAGAATCCCCCAAATTGTTAGTCTGGAAAGAAACTTTAATGTTAGTTTCTTATACCGGCAACTAGCCGAATACACACTAGGAATAGTCTAGGAAAGACCAACCAATCAAAATCCTAAATCAGAAAAGTCATAGTAAGTTTTGGGCCAGTATAGTCTAGCATACAATGTTGCATTCGACATTGGAAGCTCATAAATAGCCTTCAAGGAAGAAATAATCGTTAACAAAAAGGACTTGCATTTATCTAAAATCTAGATCGAAAGATCTGATATTTATGTTATTTATTATAGAAGTAAAAAAGTGCCTTGATTCATACGTTTTCGAAGTGGCTATCTAATTTTGAGTGTACTTTAAACTGAAAGCAGAACAAGAAAAGATTCAAGCAAAGCAAAATATAACAAATGCCAACAAAAAACTTTTGGTTAGACAAACCAAACTAGTGATTAAAATGAAAATTACGTTTCTTTCTTGCAAATAGTCATAGAAATCTATGAAGATACTATAGGGGCTACATATAGTTACTCAAAGCTTCTGGACATTTTAGTAACTAGTTTACAGCTATTTTCAAACTTTTCCCACCTCAGCATCAACTTTTTCTCAATATAAAACTGCACCTATTAGAAATAACCACTGAAGACGCTGCTGTTGCAGCCAAGCAACAGCTTATTCTCTACTCAATCAATGAATTTCAGCAGTATTTGCAGTTTCAGTCTCTGATCACACTACCACATGTCCAATACGCGCACAAAAAAGAAAAGCAGAGCAGGAAAAATGTCTTCGGACTTATTTAGATCCAAGTCGAAGACCTCTAATGTTTTTTCTTTTCTCTGCGACACAAATTTGTTGCCCACACACCAAGCAATAACAATACAGAAACCAGGAAACTTTAACTCTTTATTTCCTATCGCTATCAAAATATTTAATCCAGGATCTAAAAGTATGGTAGTTTTTGGCATGATATTTTGAAGGCGGAAACTTACAGTAATAATACTTGTCTTTTTCTTAACTGATACCATCTTCTAAGATCATATGACTTACCTCATCTAACATAGATGAGAGAGGTGACACAATCAGACAATTTAAATAAAAAAGCATATTCTGTTTTATTGTGGACAAGTTTCTGTTCAAGCTAATCTATGGCATGATTTCAAAGAAAACCTTGATGAGATTTGCCAATTTCGAAAGGACGAAACGTTGTTTTGCCAAAAGAAATAACTTTTTAGGTCAAGGGTAAAAGTTTTTGTCCGAGTAGTAGTTGAGCAACAAAAGTCTGCGAGCTGAAAACGTACTTGACGCCAGAGGTGCATTCAAAATTTGCGCTAGCGGGTCATTACATTATGAATATGTATCTCGAAATCACGTCAAAGAGCTGGAGTTCAGTAGTGAGAAAAGTAGAAGCAGAAAAAAGCAATTGAGTTGTGGTGTCTAAACTCATTGAATGTTGGGCAAACAAGAATCTCATTGTTGCAAGCACCCTTTGAATTACTCTAAATCCAGAATTATAAATAGGTGCCAATAGCAATATTCCAGTCTACTACAATTGAGACACTTGACACTTTAGATATTAACTGCATTTGATTTTTTAAATCTTTTCAAGTTCAAATCCAAAGCAACTTCCATTAGGGTAATCTGTTAAGCTATTGCTTACTACAAGTTAGACTTGGGCAATATGACAAAAAACTGAGCTGACCTTTTAGGGTCTAGCTTTTCAAATTAAATAACTGTGGATAAGACCATAAAAAGGCTTTACAACACTATAGTAGTAAGCCTTGGACAGCTTCAGATAAAAGTCGAATTTATTTTGTTTTGAGGTCTCGATATGTGTTTGAATTTCCAAGTATTGGCTGTTACTATTAGGTATCGAATATTGACACCCAACCATAGAAAATGCTTTATAAGTTAAATATCCTGATGCCAATATTTTTAACAGTTGGGACTTACAAAATGGGAGTTAAAAAAGAGAAAAACCAATAAAGTATCAAAAGATTATCAAAAGGTTAAGGACAGCAGAAGATCTCAAAGTCTACCATAAACCACGACCAAGACAAAAAAAGACTCCTAAGATGAACACAAATGACACAAAACATTTAAAGCAAATTACAGAAAATCAAAATATAAAAAAAAATATGGCCAAGATCTTAACAAGAAAGAGTCAGAGGTAGCTGATGATAATGTAGATCAAGTCAAAGAACTAAAGATAGATGGTTTTTGTTACATTACCTGACAAATTTAAATTTGGACTTGGCAACATATCAAAATGTACCATGTCTTAACTAAAGTCAAAATGCTTTCTGCCATTAAAAAACTATACCAAACAAGAAGATATAACATATATCGACTTTAAATTTTGGTTTGTTACAGACAAGATAGTGAGAAGCAAGTATGGCAAGAAGAATAAGAACAGCACAATTTTTGCTAAGATTTAGAGTTTGAGCAACTCATTGGCATAGTGGACTGCTTAGATGAAAACTTAGTTCTTGGGTGTCGACATTTGGAAATCAAACCATTGCTTGTGCAAATGGGCCTTGTAATTATCTGCGTTGATTTGAGTTTATAAAGCTTCCATTTCAAGAAATGGAAGAAATTATTTTATTTATTCTTCGTCATCCACAGTTAGCTCTTTTAGGTTTCCAGTAGTTGAGTTTTGACATTCGTTTGTATTGAAGAAATAACGAGAAGATCTAGATGACAGACATCAAGATGGGCTAAATTTATATGGAGATGAAGAAACAAAAAATGGATATCAAGACTGCAGTACATATGAAACAAATTATTGAAGATGTAGAAGCTGATACATACAACGAAGTGACAGAAAGGAATGAAATAGATCGACAGGCAATCAATTTACGACATACCAAGCTTAAAGAAGGAAATCAACAAAGTCATTATCGTTATAGTAGTAGCTACTGTTTAATAATAAACTTCATCACTGTCTTATACAGTTATTAATTCCACCAAATACATCTTCCATACGTCATAAAAAAGGATAAATTAAAACTTGTATATTAGTGAAGGAATTTACATCGATCCATATCTCAATTCCATTCAAGAATCAGACTAACCCATCAACGACAGGTATAAAAAGTTGGAATTAAAAAAAAGAGAAATACATTGTATAGATCATATCTGTATAGTATCCGAAATTTCTTTTGTACCATATCAATTACAAAATTACATATATCTTAATTTCATTCTTTCATCACAACACGAGATAACAATCTACTCCACCTTTAAACATAACTAACAATTTGTATTTTATGAATCATGAAAAATTTAACTAATAATTTTTTTGTAAACGAACAAATGAATGAATGGTGATGTTGCAATGTTTCGTTAATTGCCCAATTTTCAGGCTATTGTAGCAAAGTGTTGAAAAAAAGAACAATTACATACAAGGCATAAGACATTAGATGTATAACAATGTCATATTATAGCACCTGTAACAACTAACTTAACCTTGGTTTCACCTGAGAACTTGTCCCTGTCGGAATAAAATTAATTTCTTTATCACACCAAAGGAATAACAATATACAATAATAATCTATCATCAGACCTAGTTCTACCTACAACATTTCTTTTTGTTATAAAAACAAAGATGCAAGGAAAATAAATTATAACAGTTCAGTTAGTTGTCATGAAAAAAGCTTTTAAAATTTTGTTTTAAATACTTGCAAATTTACAAAAAATTCAGTTTTAAAGATAAGAAAATTGTTTATGCACAGATAACATTGTTTTACATTATATATTATTTCGCAGAATGGATAGATATTCATGTGATTTAAAACGGTTTTAAATGAAAAAAGTGTACTAAAAGAAAACTAAATCTGATAATGTACACATCTTTTTGTTTGCTATTTTACCGCCACATCCGGTACATTGAATTAAATTTTGAAGATTTGTATATAAATAGTGTTTAGAATTTTTGATAAATTTAAGTGTCTCCTAGTAGAGAATGAGAACAGAGTAGCATTAGCCCAATCTGATTCGAAGAAAGTAATTTACTTTTTCATAAATTAATTTCCAACAATTCATTATATACCTCAAGCTCAGATTTGCCATTTTTTTAGTCGACAATGTGTGCTAGTGCTTATCAATAACAAAAAAAATCGTTTGATAGGACCCGATCGCCAAAATCCTTATTTATGGAAAAAGAATCTCTGCTGTCAGAATAATAGAAATCTCAATAACTTAAAACACAATTTGAGTTCATTTAGTCGGATTATGTCACAAGACATTTATTCTTGCTTTCAATAGGGAGGAATAAGCATGAACAGGGTTATCATAATATATAGGGGTAGATTCAGGACCCTAAATGACAAAACAGTTTAAATAAATATAAGCCCCAAATTGCATTGTTTCTTACATGAATTTATTACTTTTATAAAAAGTACTCAAAAAGGCTTCCTTGTGCCTTGACACAAGTCTATAGCACCGTCTCACTGTTTACAACTGTCAGGTATTCGCTGGATTCGTTGGCAACTTTGTTCCAAGGTAAGAAATAATTGAGTGAATTCAACTAAAAACGTTCAAAGAATACAACTAGATCGTTACAATCAGCAAGATCCCATGTAAATACAAAAATATCTATAATTTGGAAACAGGAACGTCAAGTGTAATTGTCTACATCAACCCTTGAAGTATGATACACCCTGCACAAAATAAATTGATATTTCTTGACAAAACGTTATTATATGTAGTACTTAGACAGTAGTTTTGACTTAACAGTAATTTAAAGCTTTGTACACACTGGAGAGGAGAGTGGCAAACGTATATTTGTTGCAAGGTCTCTATTTCTTTTGTCCAGACGTTCAATTCGCTATTCTGTTTTCCAGTGTGTATATGAAGCCTAAAGAGCATAAAACAAATTGAACAAATATTAAAACAAAAACCAGACTCAGAATAATGATATCTGTAACATAAGCAATTAAAAAAGTTTTGTATTAGTCAGGATCCGGTGCGCCCTAAGGCAACTTCAGATTTTTGCATCCCTGCATTCTTAACCAAGCAGTATTAGAAATCTTCCTAAATGATCTAAAGTGAAAGTAAGTGTAGTAAGGAAAACTTCATTGGTTCAGCTAATTTAGTTTACCCAACAAACACAACCCAGAAGCTAGTATACCTGAACAGACAGGGTATTTCTAATCATATGGAGCAGATATATTCTTTTGCGATACAACGCTGTCAAAGGGAACCACCAAACTGGCAAGATATTGATTCAAGAGCACTAAAACAATTTCATGCTTTGGTCTTGTCAAAGTCTTTCTCAAACCTTTATTTGCATTTAATGACTTTCTAGATATTGCACTGAAAACAACCGTTTCATGTGAGGCCAAATAGTCTTGATTCGCACATACTCAGGGCCTATACAATGTTCCTGCTTTTAAACTCGTAAAATATTGAGAAATAAGTTTTGCTTAATATTAAACTTAGGAATGTTGCAATTAGATGTTTTTTCTCAAAGTTAGATGATCTTGCGAAAACTCAAGCATGAAAGTGATTAGCTACTCGATCAACTGAACCAGTACGATGAAGTGATACTATTAAACCATAAGAATATAACGAAGTAAGATACGGTAGGTGCTTAATCCTTTTCTTATAGAATTACGCACGTATTCATGTCGGATATGCTCTTTACCGATCTTTGCGCCCCCCCATATCTGTGCGCCCCAAAGCAGTCGCCTCACTGGTTTAACGTCTCCACCCTTTTTTGCCTTTACGTAACTTTCATTTGCTGAATATCATTCGTATGTAAAGTATATTTAACCAACACCATTACATACCTTTTATCGAAAATTTTGTTAGAAATTCCACATTAAAAAGGTTATAGAAATTACAGACAAGAATACAATATAAGTATCGTGCCTTTTTGATTGAAGATTCCCATGCTTGGCGAATTATCATGAGAACTTATCAAAATGCACATCTTTATTGACAATATTTACTTGTACAGTTTGCCGAAAACCAAGATATTTTTACTTATGACCTTGACGTACTATTAATGAATCATTCTGTTCTTTAAATTAGACCCAAACTTGACAACTTCCTTCTGCAATCGTCTTAACAGTCTTTCAAGATAAATTAGACCAGCGTGATGTCTGTCTCAATGGATTTTAATTTTGGCTACCGAAATTCTTCCTTGAAGCCTTTTGATTTTTACTAACTGGTTATCTACAGAAGGTTAGTTGCATCCTTTCAAAAGCGTTTTTGACAGTCTGCAATACCTAAAGACCGTTTAGAGCGGTTTTAGGCTTATTAAACTGTATTTGTATCTAAGAAAATATAAAAAAAAACGTTAACCAGGATGTGACTATGATATGTTAAAGATGCTGGACAGTGGAAAGAGACAGAATATTAACAGTAAATCCTGGCAAGCCCTTTTGATAATATTTGCTAGATTCTCTGTGAGCATTCTATTAAATGGGACATTAAAACTAACTTATTCCAAACTTACTTTCTTCTTGGTTATGAAGAAAGCCGAATCCTAAACTTTTGTATCAATATTAATGCTTGTCTTCTGTACTAGTTGAACGTAAACTCACTGTCAGTCAAACAAAAAAAACTTTATGATTCAAATGGACTATTGCCATCCTGCCTGCCAATGCCAATGTCAAAGTTTCAAATGCCAGTACCGATACTAGGACAACTGAGAAATTATCTTTCTCTAGCCTACCGGTTTTTTTCAAGTACTTACGTACTCAAACTGAGTTTGTTCTTAAATAACATTTCTCTTTTGTCAACTATCCATAAATGATACAAAAAATCAGAAAGACTTATGCATATTTCTTTAAGAGAAAACTTTAGAAAAATTAAATCATTGAACCAATCAATGCTATAGTTTCTGAATAACAGAGACCTTCAAGTGACTAAACAATAATCTTGTAGCTAACCGACTAAACTTTCTTGAAAACTATAAAGAGTAAACGTCTCAACTTTTCACTGCTTTGACCTCTGGCTGATATAGAACCTCTGGATGTTTGTAGGTTAGATACGACACCATGGTTCAGTTTTTTTTGGAAAAAGAGTTAGATAGGAAAAACTAACTAGAACTAGAACAAAAGCTCTCTTTTTGGAATCACTCACAAAAATTGAATTGATTATATTTACGTAAATTTATTATTCAAAGTTTAATGACCTAAAGTTCTAAACAGAAAACTAAAGCTTTCTCTGAAATATTAACTGCCAACCCGAAATTTCAAAATATTGTCAAAACACCAACATCATAATCTATTAGCAAACAAATTTCATCCCCTCTAGTAGCATAATTTCTGCTTTTAATTTTCAAGGAGTCAAGATGACGACATGTTTTTCACAAAAAGTTTCAGCAGCTTTAAAAATTTAAAATGTTCAAGTCAAGAGATTTTAAAATTAATTGGACTAATAAAAGCAAACCACAGAAATACAAGACAAAGTGATCAATGTTCTTTCAAAGCCACATGGTTTCTTTGCACACCTTGTTCTAGCAGTTCGTTCCCATAATAAAATGAATGATACCTACTAATCAATGATAAAGATTAGCAGTTAATGCAAGGTGCCGGAGTGTGGGTCGTGTGTGTCACATCCGGTCTGAGAAGGTGTCCGGTGTTATACAGATAACTCGGCAAAGAGTGCGTGGGACGACTTGCATTCAGCATAAACAATGGACACAGCTGCGCTTGCAGATTCATTTTAACTTATATTTTGTTTATGTTGCTGGAATGCAGTGTTTGTGCATGTGTGTATTGATATGAATGTGTGGTATGTACATCGGTTTTCCTGTCCTTTTACTTTATATGAAAGGATAATATAAAGAAAATGCTACTCTGCTAAAACATTTCACTGTGGATGTATCTAGATATACTTGAATTACCTTCATTCATAATATTACGTTCAAATATACTGTACATTCTTGCAATTGGTAAACAACGTTTTAAATGGTTCTCTTGTGTTTGAGTTGATGTAGGTGTTTCCTTATTTATGATTAGGTTGTTATTTCTCTTTTTCTTTTACTGAGACTTATAAAGCCCTTGTTATACCAGGAGAAACACAAGGCTATACATTCATGCGACACAAAATTATAATCGCAGATATACCTAGAATGAAGTAAGTTTTGAGTATTGACGTTAAAGAAGCTTTTTGTTTTGTAAATCTGTTTTCGTTCAATACGCTATCACTTATGAATAATTTTATATTGAACATATATTTCTAGATATAGAAACCACTGATCGGGTACATGCAGGTAGATAACATGATCTTTTGATTCGTCCATTAAAAAGACGAAGCAATTGCCTTTATTGCATATTAAATCTGAACGTTATATTTACTTTCTTCGTTTCTTCTTTATCTAGTATCTCCATAGATAAAAGATGAAGAAAAACTCGAATTTTTAAATAAACCCGGGTATTTAGTTTTAGGTTACAAAGACATAAATGGTAAGTAGACGTTTTACAGCTTTACCTCAACACCTTGTGTCACGTTGGTTTTAGAATATCTTAACATCTCTATCTCGGAAAACGATGAATTACGTATTTTTCGAAACATCTTGTATACAAGATTATTATTATTAAAAGAAAAAATGGCATTTGGACAAGCGCGAGTGAAGTGTGGTTTTTTGTATTGATCCAAAACCTTGCAGATTAAGAACAGAATATTGAACTGTAACATGGCATTGACATAAATGTCAACAAAACATTGAGTTAGACAATTGAGACAATTTTAAAGCAATAAATTTATATATCAACACTGGTGTTCTATATATTGTAAACTAGTAATACTTAACTTTCCTATAATCTCTTTAGTTTTTCAGTTACTAGAATTTCTATTGCTTTTGGAGGTTCCCTTTTTTGGCCAAAATAAAAGACAAAATACAAAAGCGAAATGAGTGAAAATGCGTGGTTTAAATTTTTGAAACACAGTACTCTTTAAGAATGTTTTATAATGTCTTCCATACCCTTAACTAGACATTTTGGTTTCTAAAGGGTTTTCCAATAAGAGGTGTTATTTTGAATAGCCCGCTATTTCGGTAGATGTCACTTTTGAAGCTATCATTTTTTGACATTTGACAAGTAGAAACTACGCCATTAATAAATATGGAACGATACACGCTTCAACAACGCATCGAAATTATTAAAATTCACTATAAAAATGGTGAAAATTTGGCAGAGACGGTTCGTAAAACTCGAACATTTTTGGGTCACCGTGAAGCACCTTGTCGGACCGCAATACAGAAATTGGTGAAAAAATTCGAGCTCTTGGGACAAGTTAGTGATGTGAAGAATAAAACCCGTGCACGTCGCTCAAGAACAGCCGAGAATATTGCTGTTGTAGCCGAAAGTGTTAAAGAAAACCCAGGTTTGTCCATTCCTCGTCGTTCTTTGGAATTAGCCATTCCACAAACGTCATTACACCGTATTTTGCATAAAGATTTGGGTCTTAAGGCTTATAAAGTCCAGTTAACACAAGAACTCAAGCCGGCCGATCCTCAACAACGTCGTGTCTTTGCTGATTGGGTCGTTGAAATGCATGAAAATGATCCAGAATTCCATCGAAAAATCATCTTGAGTGATGAGGCCCATTTCCACCTCGGTGGCTTCGTCAACAAGCAAAATTGTCGGATCTGGGGCTCAGAAAATCCAAGAGTTATTGTTGAAAAGTCTCTCTATCCTCAACGTGTGACTGTTTGGTGCGGTTTATGGTCCGGCGGAGTCATTGGACCTTACTTTTTCGAAAATGAGGCTGGAGCAACAGTTACGGTGACTGGATTGCGCTATCGAGAGATGATTAACGATTTTTTATGGCCGGAATTGGATGGTATTGATCTGGACAACGTTTACTTTCAACAAGACGGCGCTACGTGCCACACAAGCAACGAAACCATTGATCTTTTACGGAAAAAGTTTCCGGACCGTGTTATCTCTCGAAGAGGTGATCACAATTGGCCACCGAGATCTTGTGATTTAACACCTTGCGACTTCTTTCTTTGGGGCCACGTGAAAGAGAAGGTCTACGCCAACAGCCCAGCGTCGATTCAAGACCTCAAAGATGGAATTCGTGAGGCTATCGAGGACATAGGGCAGCCACTTTGCGATTTGGTTATGGAAAATTTCATGAAAAGGATATTGTCCTGTAAGCGTGGTCGTGGTGGTCATTTGCCTGATGTTATTTTCCACTATTAACGGCATACCTTCCTCTTTATAATGAAATAAACATCCGATCATTTATATTAAAAAATGGCACTTTTCTTTGAATATCAAAATAACACCTCTTATTGGAAAACCCTTTATTTTAGTCAAAATAGTCCTCTCCGTAAATATGGGTACCTAGAGCAAAAGTTTCAGCCAAATGAAGATCAGAGAGATGTATGTAAACGACAGACCAATACAAAACCCCCTATAAATCCCAGATCACGAGAGGAGTTTGGAAAAATCTGCCCAGGAATGTATTAATGAAACTAACGAAACTATCGATCATCCTGAAACGCGTACCAAGTTTAGGGAATTTGCGTAAGTGGTCACGATTCTAGAAAAACGGAAAGTTTCTACAAGTAGTTACCTCCTATAGATTGGGAGAACATCAATTGAGATTTAAAAACACAAAAAGTACTGCACACTTCGACAGTAACCAAGTGCACAGAATTACTAATGTAATTGAAGAAGCATTTGATAATTTGACACAAATATGTAAATTAAAACAGACGTTTCCCAAACAATATCTTTAACTATTAAAATTTCATACCTAACAGGAAGAGATTTTTGAGTAAAACAAGATAACCAGATGTCAGAACTGAAAGAGCTAATGACACTCCACAAAAAAAGGAAAAACCATCACCATATTTGTTGATGACACAGTAATACAAAATGCAACACAGAAACCGCAGAAAGCCATCAGTAACGTTCACAACTAGACAAACACATATGTAGCGTTTTAACTAAACTGAACTAAATCGACTCATATATAAGTTTCACAAACAGGAAAATTATCAATTTACCTACAGAACTGGACTGAAGAAGAATAGTACCCAATCATAGTTAAGTAATTTGGTAAGCCAATGGACGCACAACTGAGGTGGAAAAAACATCAAAAAGAGTCTAGAAAATTTAATTGGATAAATGGGAAAAATCTTAATCTGATCATGTATAACAGATCTTAAAGTCTGTATGGATATATGAAATTCAAAGCAACAAAAGAAGAAATAAAACCTTCCAAAATAAAGTGCTCAGAAATATCGCTTATGTCCTTCAAAACGAAGAACGAAGACATCTACAGAGACTTAGTTAAGGACAACTTTAAGTAAGAAATGAGCAAATTTGCTTAAAATACACTAACATTATAACAAGGAAGATGGACAGCTGATAGATACTGTAAGTATAGTGATTGTGTGAGTGAAAAAGCATTGGAAGAAGAAAAACTGGCAAGAATCTGGAGAACATCAATGAGTAAAATCAAGGTGTTCATTAGTTATGAAGATTAGTTACAACATAAATTTAAAAAGAACAAATAAATATCTCTGTGAAATTTTAATAAAACTTAAAACTTTTTTCATACTGAGCAATTATACGTTCATGCAGTTTGCTAAAAGCTCATTTTTCCATGCATTGATCATAAGAAAGATCTTTTTAGTTTCGTGGACAAACGAATAGAAATCGTCTGTTATCTGTAGAAGAGTTTCAAAAAGGTTAGGTTCAAATTAAATAGATTTTTTGAAATGAAGAGAAATCTATCTCTCTACCAAATTTTGTTTGAAACTGAACTAAAGGCATCCGAAATCTAGGCAGAAGCTGTAGAAGTGGTTTTTTTATGAAGATCAATAAGAATTAATTTTGATTAATAGTTGACGGAAATAGTCTGGAAGTAGACAGAGGCTGACTTTTGAGCACTAACAGTCCAGATATCAGATGTCAAGGATTGAGTTTTCTCCTCGGCAAAAGGCAAGAAAAGTATTTTTGTGATAAATAACGTTTCAGTGAATATAAAACAGAGAAAGTTATATTTCTGTGTTATTCTAGTGGTGTAGATGAAAATTGGTATAAGCATCTTTGTGAGAAAAACTTGCAATTTGTCAGATCAATGTCTATGTCAGTAAATATTTTGTTTTTTTTGTGCACTGTTATCTAACATACTAAAAACTATAGACAGACACTGGCTGTCACCATATAAAAAAAAAACATCTGGGAATGCAAAACATAACCACAATGAACTCCGTGTTGTTACTGAATTCGAACAATAGTTTTAAGAAATTCTCAAATTTTGGCCATGTTCCCGAGTATCTTATTTTTTGATATAAAATGCAATTCTAAAGTAAAAAAGAATTTGAAGATTTTTCAAATTTTGGCCACATGGTTTTTAGTTTTTGTTGTAGAATCCAAATCTGAAGTCAAAATTCCAAAATTTAAAAAACAGACAAACAGACTTCGCAAATTTAGTAATGACTCCTATCGGAGTTTAGATTACAGGATGTTTAGTATAAAGTGTGAAGATTTTTTCTCAAAATACGCACTTAGATCACTTCACTACTGTTGCCAGTGTTTACTTTTTGCGTTTAAAAACCCCGTATGGCATAGCAAGTTACCACCTGCAGAACAGTTTTGCCTTTTATGCTTTTTATTACATTAGAAATCTGGGCAGAAGCTGTGGGAGTGTTTTTTCTATGAAGATCAATTTTGATTAATAGTTGATGGAAATAGTCTGGAAGTAAACAAAGGCTGACTTTTGAGCACTAGAAGCTTTACGGCATTTAAATTCTTCATATACTAAGAGTCCTGATATCAGATGTCAAGGACTAAGTTCTCTCCTCGGTCGATCAAAAGACAAGAAAAGTTTTTTTTTAGGTAAATAACGTTTCAGTGAATAAAAAACAGAGAAGGCTATATTTCTGTGTAGATGAAAATTAGTATAAGCATCTTTGTAAAAAAAATTGCAATTTGTCAGATCAATGTCTATGTCAGTAAATATTTTGTTTTTCTTGTGCATTGTTATCTGACATACTAAAAACTATAGACAGACACTGGCTGTCACCATATAAAAAAAAAACATCTGGGAATGCAAAACATAACCACAATGAACTCCGTGTTGTTACTGAATTCGAACAATAGTTTTAAGAAATTCTCAAATTTTGGCCATGCCCCGAGTATCTTATTTTTTGATATAAAATACAATTCTAAAGTAAAAAAGAATTTGAAGATTTTTCAAATAATAATTGTGCTTTTATAACGTGATTTAGCATCTTCGTAAATCTGATATACTTAATCAAATTAACTATTCTGTCTACCTTTACTGACAAATTAATGATGACGACGCTAACTTCTTATTGTTCTCTGTGGCATGACTATAAACGCTGTCATAGAATTGTTTCAGGCAATATTTTAGTATGTATGAAACCTTTGGATACCATACCAAAATCTACACGCCTAAAAATAAGATTTCTTAGCTTTAGCTTTTTTTTAGTTTTTCCTTCTTATTGTTTTCTTTTACTTTTCCCAATGGCTAAACAGTGCCGGTAGTATTGTTTGTCGTCAATATTCATACTAAAATAATTGTAGTGACGAACTTGATCACTTTCCCGTGTTTGTTCAGCGATTTAGATATTACTTAATTTGGCCACATCAAACAGTCTTCCTTTCAAAAAGGGCTAAAATAAAGAAAATTGTAGCAATCTAGAAAACACACATGGTGACAGTCGTAGTAAACCCTCCTTATTCAAAATCACCAGTTGAATCAGGCTAGTTGACTGTGTGTGACATCGTGGCTACTCTATAAATGTGATATACTGAAAAAACCATTTTGTATTGGAATAGAACAGATTATATCTTATGTGAGGACAAAGCAAGTCATTGCAGAGTTTGACCCCATGACCCAATTTGCGCGCATTTAACATTTATGTAATGGGAGCAAGGTTTTAACAATTGAATGATCTTCGGTTCGTTTAAAGGTTTTCATTTGAGTAGTGTAGTGTATTTGCCAGCG
Organism: Ignelater luminosus; assembly: GCA_011009095.1. Lineage (NCBI taxonomy): Eukaryota > Metazoa > Arthropoda > Insecta > Coleoptera > Elateridae > Ignelater > Ignelater luminosus. The sequence goes on from VTPC01089487.1 coordinate 158,454, forward strand.
GTGCAAGTTGTGCACTGAGCAATATTATTTCAAGTTTCTTTTGATACTAAAAACGATTGCTCAATTTTTTTACAACCCTTCTTCCTAATCATTTAGATTGTATAAGTTAATTTATTATGATAGAAACTATTCTTATTGCTTTTATGTTGGTTTAATCTATGGTGTAAAATTTGAAAACTGTGGTCAACACAATAGAAATTGTGCTTTCTGCTGGAATGAATTTAGACAGTCCGTTTTATTTTTTAACTGTTTTCTCATAAAATATAATTGAGAATTACACTACTCTATAGTAGTAATAAAGGATTTCTAAAAGCCTTAATCTAGATTTTCCATGCGTTGCTTTAAATACATGTATTTAATGGAAATATTTGAAAAGTTTAGCCGTTAGGACTGTTTTTATGTACTCAATTTGAAGATAATCTATATTTTTTATAGTTTTCTTTATTCAAAAAGATAATCTTATTCCATTCACATTATACAATTAAAATAAACGCACACGTCAATTATAACTGATGAATTATTAATATAAAGCAAACAAATTGCGGAAGCTTCGTCTTGTAAAACAATAAAAATATACATATGCTCCAGTTTTTCTGTACGTTCTATAAGTTTGCTTCACTCTTTGGCCTCTGCGTGTCAGTCAGAATAGTGTCAATTCCTCATATTCAATGCTAATAACAACATCGCAATAATAGTGTGTATTTACGTCGCTATATGATGTGTGTGTATACAAACAATTATACATAATACATATAATTACAGTGTCGCGCTTGGCTGAATTTAGGATACATATCTAAGCAGCTTGGAAACGGGATTAAGTGGCATAACTCGAATTCATCTTCCAACGAATACTCGATGAAGTTATACATACAAATATCAATTTAAGGAAGAGTAAAACATAACAAACACTTGAAGCATAATGCGGTAACTTCAACATACATTTTCTCACTTTGGTATGATTATATTATTGTGAAATTATACAGATGTACGAAATTAAGTACAACATTGTTTAGCATTTTTTTGTTGTTCTCGTAAGAAAATTATCGTAAACATCTTTCTTGCTGCATATATACACAATTAATTAAAACATGATACATATTTCTGCAGCAAGATAACTTGTGTTTTTTTTATAAAATCATATAAAATTATAAATTTTAATATTTTCTTCATCTGCTTCAGTTTTAATGACTGAAAAATACACACTTAATTTTTACCGTTGTTTATAAACATACTTAGTAGCTACTTAAAATATTAATATAATATATAAATAACAAAAAGTACAGTTTACAGAATATTAAATAAAACCGAGACGAATGGTCTTCAGATTAATTATTCATAAAGTCATAACAAACACAACCTGAGAAATCTTCGCATAGATCATTTATTTAGCTTTCATCTTACCGTACAAAGCTCGCTTATCAAATATTTCTCTAACTGTGCAACTCTAAAAGCTATCATGTCTTGATTTAGAGTATTAGCCTAATATGCCTAGCTTTCTCCAAGCAGACATCAATTTTAATAGAACTTTAAGTCAAAATACGAGTGTTCTAGAATATTTAGCAGTTTGGATAATTCAGAAGGTTGCCTTAGAAAAAATGGAAAAAATATTTTTGCCTTTTGGTTTTTCGTTTGGATATAGTTATATGTGCAGTTCGATGATAAATCATCGATAACCATACTCATTCTA
>VTPC01089487.1:165140-267021 GCA_011009095.1 Ignelater luminosus
AATGCATTGTCTATTGGGCAATTTTAAGAATCCAAATGAAGAAAAGAAAAGTATGGTAAATAGCTTTTATCGGATTTGCTCAGAATTGCTAATAGTGGCATTAGATATTCTGCCAAGACCGATAAGGAGAATTCTTGGTCTAACTGAATCTCTTCAATTCCATCAAAGACTTGTATTTTGCTAGACATCTTGAATAGTAAGTACAGTTATGACTAATTTCACATTAATTATCTTATGTTGATTTATTCAACGAGCTCTGTCTCTTTCGTCTATAGACACTATTTGCAGAATTCGTTAGACAGTTGCAAGATGTTTTCATCAAAATTCAGATTTGTAAGTGGCAGTCTAGAAATTTATTCTAAGAAATCCAAGAGTTTTTTGCTGAGTTGGCTATACAATCGCAACGCCAGGCTCTCTTACATGAAGAAACCATAGCTATTAAATCTTGGGTTTTGATGTAATATGACGGAACTGTCTTTTTATTCAGATAAGCTTTTTATTATCTAATTTATCCATCCCTTATTTTTTATCTTTGCTTACCTACGCCATACGCATAACGAAAAGGTCTCCTAATCATCTACCCCGTGCAAAAAATCTGGTTTTCTATTTATGATTTCCACTTATCCAACACTCAATAGAAACTTTGACGTATGGAATTGGAATGGAACAGTGAATACCCCATCTTATGACTCCTTTTTAGAAAGACCACGCTAAGCAACATCAAATATTGCCATTTAGTCCATCGACTGTTACTTTGTTACCATATAACATAGAACATACCATTTTATTAGATATTTAACCTCACCAAGCAAACTTATTAAAATGGCATTCAAGCTTTATTTGATGCCTACAGCAATTGCTATTTTATAAGATCAATCGGCTCATTCGTTAGAGGTGCCCGTGTTTTTACTTAGGGTTCAAATACTTTCAAAACATGTCATGTTCCGTCACTGACGGAATAAACTTGTTCTCACTCCTAGTATTGATGAGATGTACTTGTAGTTTTTTACCGTTTCCTTTTTTTTGACTGAAAGACTTTGTAATGGCCAAATCTGCTTTGCAGTAGAAAGATCACTAGCTATCATCATATCAACCAGCAGTATCCTTTGCTCTGGGAATATCTCGTATATCTTTCGCTGGGTTAAAACGAACATTAACGAGTTAAGTTTGTCAAAACACTAATCGTTAGGGATTTGGAATCTTTACGTAATTTAAAATTTGACATAACATTGATTAGCCCAGCTTCCTACCCTAATTGAAGGTCAAAGCTGTTCAACTGATTTAGTTTTTCATTTGAGATAATGTAGAACTTTTGCCTTGTAGAAAAATCTAACTAAATAGAAATCTCGATGTTTACAGGTTTTTTTGGACATGGTATAGGTGAAATCAAAAAACTCCTATAATGCCAAGAGACCAGGAAGCGGTTTTCCAGAATCTTGTTAATAGACATGTTTTGCAATCCTAAATGTGTATTCGATTTTGAATCGCGTTGGTCTAGCACTAATATTTGTCTTTTGATGTATAGCGATATTCAATTCAAAATTTTTCATTGTCTTGTAAAACTTCTTTTGACACCTAGGTCTTAACAGTTTCTGATCTACTGAAATTTGAAAATATACATTTCAGCTAGCAAAGTCACCAAATAAACGTCTTGTTGATGTGATACTAAAAATGGGACTTTGATAATCAATAATTTACCTCATACCATATATCAAGCTTAATCACGTAGAAAAATACAGAACGGAAATGATGTCCTCATCGGCGACCAAGCATATTCAATTAACCAAGTAAATTTTAAATCATTTCAAGTACTGGGCATGAATAAGCGAAGAATCTCATTAGAAAATCTTAACTGCAAAGAATCATCAAGTTCCAAACGTTAGTCCTTTTTATTTTGTAGGCTACTAGGAAGATTGATGTCTGACAGTATTGAGTACTAGCATCGGAATTACAGTTTAATTGTATGACGGTTTCCTCAGTCTCACAGATTATGCTCAGCTTGGTGGAAACAAATAAAGTTAAATTTAAAAATTTGGTTTGCTAGATGCCGGCAAGGCCTTGCATAGAAGTAATAAAATTTCCTTACAAAGGATTTTGCATTCGTTTATTTGCATTGTCTTTTACGCATTGATTCTATAATCGAAACTTTTCAAATGATCATATAAATCAAGTTGTTACAATAGGATTAAGTCTGTCTGAAAGAGCTTGGAACAGACTATGCTATTTACTTGTCAAATAGGAAATAACAATTTTCTAGCTTCTCCGTATCATCACAATAAATACAGATAGGTTTCTCGAGTCATTTTGGGAATTTTGTTATTGAAGTACAGTTCGTCATTATGAGGCAATTTGAGCAACAATGCGATTTAAAATTTATTCATTGCATTGTTTGACTGTATCGAATTGCTAATTTCCGGTTGAAGCAAAAAAAAAACTTGACAGAAGTAAAACATGTATTTAATAGACGTAGGTGTCCTATTTCTAACCAAATCTCTTTTAAGCCCACCTCGCTCTATCTGTGTTAAGATTTTTATCAATGATAACTTGAGTCTTTTATATGATCATGTTTCACCTACACGATTATAATTATAAAGAATAAGCTAATGAATATCTAATAAAATATTCCATCTAATTATTTTCCATTTATCTAATTAGTAAATTAAGATTCTAAATCCGAAATCCTAATCGGAATTTGCATAAATGCATAAGAAAATAATTTCAAAATGAGCATTATAGTCGATGGCTCTAACACTTTATCGGTCTAATCAAATAAAATAAAACGTCGGTCTTTTATAAGAGCTCATTTATTCATTCCTTAATCGCGATATTTTAACTAATAAATTAATAATGCGTTGATAACCAATCTAAGAATCAAATTTCTGGTCCCAAAGTGTTGTCATCGCCGATGGATAAAGATGCCGCCAAAGCCTGTGGTGTTTCTAATCATCCGAATCTAGACACTCACTCAAAATCTCGTCCTATCTTATTTATGGTCTGGTGAGTTGATCTAACATTATAGGGCCTTTATCGAACTGTCGGGCTATTTGGGAATGTTAAGTAGCTATTTATAATTGCCGCTAGAGGTAGCGACGGCGCCGCCTCGATTCTCACGGTTCCATAGGTTTCATCTCTCTTTTTGCATCACATTCGGTTTCATTTTTGAATCAAACGGCATTTTTCTAGACGGTAGCGGAATCTTGGTACATCGCTTTTAACTTATCGGGGTTGCCATTAACAGAACAACCTCGTTTTATATATAGGTCGTTAGTTTGTTACGTCTTTCTGATAATATAACGATGTCCATGCAGGACTACATTTTCTTTTTAATGAGTCAAGTTTTTGGTATTTTTTCGGCTAAAACATCGTGTATTTCTTAGAATACAGCTGTCCCTTCCCACAGAAGCTTTTTAATAACGGAAATTGAAACTAGAAACTCCATTTGTGGAGGTAGATAGTAGAGACATTAGATGTTTAGTTTACCTACCCGTTTTTGTTTGTCGATTGGGTTGCGTAGGGCGACATTTCTTTTTTAGTTTGATAAATAAATTCGGAATCGAAACAACAAAAATAGTTTGTAGGCACGTTAGGATCGTTATAAAACGTGGCTAACAAGAGAAACGGCAAGATAATATTTCTTGAATTGCAGGTGTTTAAGTATTGTATTTTATCACAAGATAAAACGTTACATACCAATATACCACTGTGTCCACTGTACAGCATCGTGTTTACACGAACAGATATTAACATTCAGTGTGTATTTGCAGCCAGATAGTTGTATTCAGTCGTATTTTCAGTTAAAATAAAGGCGGACTTTCAAAACACCACGGATATCCCGTAGCTTGGAGACAATTTAATGCAGCTTCGGGACCATAAAGTTCGCGGCACACAAATGTACCTGCTTATATTTATATATTTATGTTCTACAATATGGAAATATATAATACAAACCTGGAGTGTATATTTCGCGTCATCTGCTTTAGTATGATTTATGTGTTATTACATTTTTTTATGGTGTTACAGACGATATTAAAGTAACAAACGGACTGAAAAAATATTCGTAATGCCGCCTGTGTGTTAAAAATGCAGCTGAATATAATTTTAAATTTAGAATTAAATAAACTAATTATGAAACTTAACAATGGGGAAGATTAACGTATACAGGGTGTCCATAAATATTTTTTTAATTATTTCTTCATTTCTTGTTCATTGTGTTAAAATATTGGTTTACAACGACATCTAAACATTCTGCTAATTAATAATAATAGGTAGAACAATCGACTTACCCTGAATGATATGAGGTTTCTTTACGCAGTATTTATTGTGCTGAATAATACTAGTTAAACATCAGATTATGTTTGATTATACAAGATGATTTTTAATAAATTGTTACGCAATTAGTTGGCGGCAAACTAAGGATTTTTGGTTCATCAAACTTCTAGTGAACCCTTTTCTCTTTTGTCTTTTTGTGTCTAGCCCTTCTGATGTTTGATCAGATGCTAGGTCGTCTAATGCATAAGTGAAGTATCGGTTCTGATTTTTAATAGTTTCGTACTAACTTGTCTTACGTATATGTTTACGAGTGCTACTCCGCCCCTCTTAAAACATTATTATGGTTGGGACTTTCTTGGTCCGAGCGGCAGAATAAAATAAATCAATATCTTATTGAAATCTAAAAGCTACATTGCTTCTCAATTTTGCATAGTTTTGATTGAATTCATTGGTCGCTAGAGACTATATTAGTGTCTAGGAGATAGAGTGGATGGGAAGAAAGAAAGTGATGAAAATCTTGAATAACCCTTTGTGAACTGAATGGCAGCACTTATTGTTGCATACGAATATCAAGAATTCTGATGCAATGAGTATGCAGGTTGACAAAAACAGCGGGTGGTAGCAACGTATCAAAGGTTTTAATAGCTATAAACGAATGCTTCTAGAAAGAGACAAAGACGGTCACAAAATGGTGATATTTAACTAATTTGGGTCAAGTTACTAATTTGTTGTTGTTTCATTTTAGAGATCCCCTCGCTTTAGTCTTTAAAGTTTGCTTTTTCCCCCTTTTCACGACCAGTAAAGAGTATAAAGATGTCTGTGCTTTTTTCTACATACACCTGTGCTCCTTTTCGATGGAAAACTTCTTATAGTTTGAGTTAGCTGTTTTTGAGCTGGGGATATTGGGTAGGAGCAGATTAGCAAAGCCGTTTGGGCCGGCAAGCAAATGGACTTTGACAGCAGGGATGCCAGAACGACTGTTTCATTCTAGTCAAGTCAGTAGGTTAAGCTAAGAAAAATCGGAATGTAATAAAAGTGAGTTAGTAAAACGATGGTATCTTTTGTTATTATTTATTTATGACTACTAGATCTACCTAACATCCCCCCTCTTTTAAAAAGATCTAATTTAACATTAAATTAGCCTGAACTAAATTTTGCCTAATACACAATATAATCACCTAGTCTGGATGGTTTGTTTATAATTCTGCCAGCTCTTGTTTGAATTCTTGGACTAGATGTAGACGAGGAATCTTCCTGATCTTTAATTTTATTCTCAATGTCTTCTTGAGTATCATCCTCTAAACCGTCATTAACATCCGCTTTCTTAGCTTGATGGAAATGTCTTAAATGATGACTGTTTCTTCTGAGTATATTTCCTTTAGGTCCTTTTACAAGATATGGTCTTGGTGAGTCTAGAACTTTGATAACTTTTCCTGGCATCCACCTTTTTGATTTGTCATCTCTAATAAGTATTTCCTCATATTCTTTAAATTGTGGTCTATCCTTTGCTTGCCTATTATAAAATTTTTTCATTTGAGATTGTTCTATATCCCATTCTTTAGCAAACTGCTTAAACTCAAAACTATTAAAAGGCACGTTATCAGACACTAATATTTTTGGTATGCCAAATGTGGCAAATATTTGTTTGCATTTAATAATAATTTCTTTTGCTGTTTTGGTTTGTAAGTAACCGCTTGGATCTTCCATCACCAGATAATCATGACCTTCATATGTTAATGCATCTGTGCCAACTTTAAAGAATGGCAATGAAGGTATCTCATGTGGTATTAATGTTTCTTTAATATTAGCTGGCAAACTTGACAACACCTAACCCATTCCTCTACATCTCTATTCATACTATACCAAAATAATAAAAATCTAGCTTTTTTTACATTTTTAATACCCAAATGAACTGCATGTATGATTTTGAGCATTTCATTTCTGAGACTTTGAGGTACTACAACGTTATTGTTATAAAAGATTACACCATTCTGAACATGCACCTTATTTCTAAGGTTCCACATTACTTGAAGTTCTTTATCTACAATATTATGACAAGATTTTGGCCACCCTTTATAGTACCATTCCAGTACTGAACTCAAAATTTTATCGTTTTGTGTTGCTGATTGAAATTGAATTAATCTCTCTTTTGAAATTGGCAAATCAATTTCAAAGCAGTGTACCATTTCAAGTAATGAAGGATCATCACGAGCATTGTCAAGTATATAATTTCGAGAAAAAAACTTTGCATACATTTAATTTGCACCTTTCCCGCTTCTGCTGCTCTACAATGGTTTATTGCTTCAGTCAAGGACAAATCAGATATTCTTAAAAGTCGCTCTTGTAAAGTTACATCATTTACTCCGATAACAATTTTGTCACGTATCATTCTATCCTCTTGTTCTCCGAATTCACAATTCTTAGCCATGATCCTAATATCTCTCAAGAAATGTTCAAAAGTCTCGCCTTCTTGTTGTTCCCTAGAAAAGAACATAAAACTTTCATAAATTATATTTTTCCTTGGGATACAGTGTTTTTCGAATGCTTGCAAGACCATTTGATACTGCTTCTTCTCTTTTTACTTCAATTCAAGCAGTTTAAATATATCTCTAGCTTCTTCACCTGCTATATTTAGAACAATTGCAATTTTAGTTTCATCTGGCTTGTCTATATATCCGGTTGCCATCATGTACGTCTCAAAATCTTCTTTAAATCTACGCCAGTTGGCTGCGTCTCCATTACATATCAATTTACTAGGCTTATTAAAATTTCCATCTATCTTTAATATTCTTCTTGCTTTATTACGTTTGTATCTATTCCGTTTGTATCTATTCCGTTTCCACTATACGCTGGTTTTTACACCTGACACCATGTTTGGATTTTAAGAATAACTTTATTTATATTTTATGTTACAGAACATGTAATGTCTATTTGGTATTTTTATATTCTGTTCCTTTTGTTATTATTTATTTATGACTACTAGATCTACCTAACAATGGTATGCAATATGGTGATATTGCAAACTTGAGTATGGATGCTTCAATACTGTTGTATAGGGTGGAAGTTGGTTTTCCATTTCTATGGTAGTGAGAGAAAGTCATAATATTATGGCTTGTTTAAGTTAGAGATAAAGATGCAAATATTTGCTGAAGCGTCCAACTAGCGACGTTAGGTGTCCTTGGTCGGAGCTTTTGCAATCTCCCGTGGGACATACAAGCTGGAACCACGGAAACCGTCATGCTTCTTAAGTTTATCCTTTCTGAACCCGTATGGATAAAGTTGAACTCGTAGGGATAGTGGTTGATAGTCCTCACGCTACACAAGGAGATGAACTGCGGTTAAGGTTAGTGTTAGACCGGGCAATTTGGAAGCAAATTGGTAGATCTCAGCTTTTTGGCAGTTGTGTCACGTTAAATTTGTATGTAATGCACTTAAGGTAATACCATTTGCGATTGTAGTAAAAGAATGTTTAACATATGATCGATTTTGAGACAATGCTTATAATCTAGAACACCGTTTTTCATCAGTTTGTCAGCACGGTTACCAATAAACTGGAAAATATAAAGATCCTTCTCTATAGAGTATAGCTAGCTTTTACTTGGTATGGTTAGGAGGTGATATTTATCTTGATTCTAGAAGTCTTACCTGATTTGATCAAAACGGTACACGTCCATTTTTATTGCGTCTTACACTTCATGGGATGTAAGCAAAAAAATTATTTACAATAATTTGCCAAGACTTTGAAACTAGATGGGCTACTTTTGATTTATATTCCATACAGAATTGGACGTCCGGTGGACGTCCATTTGTCGTCCAGAATTAGTCAAAATAATCATAAACGTAAGTGAACATGCTATCTTGGTTCATACTTCGTCTAAAGATTTTTGTGAAATGTACTGAACAAAGTACACTTTGGAGCTTTGCCATTGCCTTCCAAAGACGAAATAATTTTAGGAATTTAATGTAAGTTTTGGTTAAGAATCATACGCTAGCTGCTCGCTCAGACCATGATTGTGTGACTCAATTAGATGAATCTGCAGTTCTGCATTATTATTATTTTTTGACTTTCTAAATAATATCTAAATTACCCTAGAAACAATTTATCTAATCATTCTGACATTTGTAGATCGATTGTAATTCAAGTCTTGACCTTAGAAATTAGAAATCGAGCAATGTCAGAAAAGCCAGTCAGCTAATCCTAGCCATGAAAAGCCTAGAAAAAACAATTTTAAAAATGATATACCTAGTTGGTTATTTTTTGCAGCTTTTGAAAGAAGCTTCTATAGTATTTGATAATCTAAATATAATCTTTTGGCGCAACAAAGAGTGATCTTGAAATCTGGATCTAATCCCAATCTTGATTTCTATTGTTGAAAATAACTACACGTTTAGAATGTTTTACAGCATCTATTTGCTCTACTCCAAAATATTTTGGCCTGCAATTAGTTTGGCATGCATGTCTATGTGTTAAATATGCATGTTCAACTTTCAACTTAATGCCAGCTGTTTCAAAATTGGCAGTGATTGTCAAAATGATTTCGTTTCCAGGTTTTTTTTCGTTTTTATTTATACCTAGCTAATCAAGTGATAATAACAAACAAATAATTTCGCACCGCAAATAGCAAAATGAGAGAAGTTCTAACTTTGATCTTGAACGTTACATAAGAATTTGTTATACGCCATATGAGTTTCTTAGTTTAAAACGTAATGATAATTTAATTTAGGTTAAGTTAAATTTACAAACTCAAAAGGCTAAAGATGATGAAATTGTTCGAACAACTCAAAAAGTCTCAAAACGACACCAAATTGTTAAAAAATGCAAATTATTATCAATGAAGGACTCATTTGGTATAAAAAAATTTAAGAAAGGTTTTTAAAAGATCTTGTAAGATTCAAATTAAATTTCAGAAGAAAAAAAAGGTATTACGGTAGCATTACTGACTAACAAAGAGTAAGGACTATGCATTCAAAATTAATTTTAGTTTTCCAAGAAAGATTATTAGTATGCTAAATAGAGAGCAAGCAAAACCACAATATTTAATTCGTTATGGAGATATTACTTTTTGATAAGGCTTCACAACATTTTTTTTTGCAAATCTACATAATAAAATATTAAATATGTAAATTTATTAACGAGCTCAAAACCAACGCAAACTAATTTCCCAAAAACCTCTAAATAAATTATTTGCTTTTGTTTGTTTTCTGTATTGGAAAGTTTTGGGTGGTACAAAAGGATATCTAAACAGCATACTGATCGGCTCTTCCACAAACGCAATCCTAATGAGACAAAACACCATCTTTGTTTTCCGAACAAGCGCGCTGAAAATAAATTAGACCCAACTATATCTTTACCTGTTTTGTATTCTCGCAACGATTCTCGCGTATGCCCACTCCTAAAATAATTTGCGGATTGCTTTCAATTTCGTTTTCCTTTTTGCTATGGAATTTATTTCATTTGTGCAATGCAAGATTAAATTTTTGTCATGAATTCTCACCTTTCTACCCACACTACTTTTTCGATTATCCCAAACACCACTCTCAGATGTGGATGTTTTATGTTTTATTTTAGTTCTCCTAAAGGACTTCAAATAAATTTCTATTATATAAAGTCCGCGAAGGAGTTGAAAAAGGATAATAAATCAATATTTAATTTTGCGTAATTAGAAAGTGGTAAAAAATTAGTAATAATTTCCTTGGTTACATTCTCCTGTCAATAAATCATATCAATAAGGATTAATGGTAATAAAAATTGTTTCTGAACAATTTTTTACAGCTTTAGAAATCTAGAAGATTTTAGGTTAAAGCAAGCTGTATAAAAATAATATAATTAATTATTATTATAATCCTTTTAATAATAATCTATAAGTTATAACATTTTACATCAAATTTAAAAACTTGTTGCTCTTTCACTTGTCACTGCATTTTTTAGAAAGTTGGTAATATATCAATATACAATTTATAGTGAAAATAAAATAACTTTGTTAAGATCTAATTTGATAAGAGCTTTTAAGAAGAAAATATCACTTAAAGATAGACTCACAAATGAACATTCCAATAGAGAAGATTAGTTCAGAAATCGTTTGTGTATAAGCCATTCATAACACAATACCAATCATAATCTAACTCATGAAGGTCCAAATATGTCAAAAAAAAAACATCAGAATACACGGTACACACTGTGAGGTTTTTTCAAAACTTTTTCATGGACACTTTTTCTTAGAAAAGCTTCATTTTCTGATCATGTTATTGAATATTAGCCCTGTGTCCAAAAAATATCATATTAGCCTTTTGTAGCTGAGCTGCGACAAGATTAGATTCGTCTCTGTACTAATAAACTAGCAATACTAGCATAAGTTCTTTTTAGACACCAGCATCATCCTCCATAACTTGTTCAGCATTCGTCCTGTTCTATGCACATCCATACCACAACTATCATCATAAGAATATTCTGAAACGTTCAGTTTTTGTCTTTGTGGTTCTTTGCCCATAATTATAAAGAATGAAGACAGCAACAAAAACTCCATTAACCTTATTTCATCAAACATAAAGCACTGCATGACTTAGTGTTTTGCCAATCCAATCAGCAGTCAACTACCATTGATGTAGAATTTGTATAGAACCTTTATCTATCTTCATAGTGATCAAAATAGGAAACCGGTTAATGCGATATAGAAACTATCCTGTTACAGTTTCAGTAATAGAAAAGAAATCAAGCAAATTTCTGACAGTATATCTAGAAAAACAAATCTACGTCTCTTATCGGAGGTTAAAATGGATAAAACAAAAATAACAGCTTCAACTGCTCTGAGAGCAAAACGTCGACAAAAGCTATCTCAACATCTAAAACGACAATAACCATGAAGGCTAATTTGACATGTGGAATTTCAAAGTTGTAGGTATTCTCAGAAATATAGTTTCTTGGTAACCAAACCTATTCCTTCTGCAAGTTTCGGTATTTTTCCTAATAAAAAAACTCACTTCAAATCTTGACTTTTCGGATTTTTAAAGAATCAAAATAAAACTGACTTTTGTTAGAGAGTTAAGTAGATTCAGAAAGAGAATCACTATTATAGGTAGCCGTGGAAGTGCATGGCAAACGGTTAATAAGAAAAGATCTATGAAGGCCTACTTCTGCTGCTACTAGTACTGCAAAAATACAGTAACTACAGATAATCCGTAGTAATAAGGTGACCACTAGCAAAGATTTTGAATTCCGTCTCCTTCCTTCCTTGTCGTCTCTGCCACCATAACATTTATTTATCTAGCTTGGTATCAGTTTGGACTGTTACCCAAAAGACCAAAATTATCCAAAAGGAGTCGTAAATTCGCATTATAGTTATCAGTTTTAGGTACGGGCGTCATCGTAAGTGTGCGACGGCCGTCTACAAAGAATACAAAAGCTTTATGTACAAATCGGGTTGCTCTCATCAAAATGAAAATCGTGACATTGGTTACTTTTATAACTGGTGCGCACTTAAAAATCTCGTAAACGGGGACCAAGCGTTTAGCGGAGCCGCTGCTAATAACTGCAGAGATTATCTATGAGTATATTGTGATAAAAATAAATAAATGCTTAAGAAGCTAATATAATTAAAACTCAATTTTCGGTTACAAAAACCAAACTTGGGCTACGGCAGTCTGGTAGAGAACAAAACCCAATTGCAGGCGATCGCAAGTGGTCTTTTGTGGTGTCTTAACTTTGATCGTGCAGGTAGCCTGGTGAGGAAAAGATCTGATTTGGTGAGTAGAGTAACGATTAAATTTAGTGGTGAAAAGCGAAATCCGGTACTGGGCTACCGCTGGTGTGGTTCGATAACTAAAGCTTGATCTTGGGCCGCTGTAGGTAGCTTGGTAAGGATAGATTTGAGCCATCGTAAGTAGCCTGGTAAAAAGGAAAGATAAAAATTGAGCCACCGGTGGACTAATGACAGAAAAGACTTGGTATTAGATTACCGCTGGTGGTACAGTGACTAAGACTCAATTCTGGCTAGCTGCAGGTAGCCTGGCAAAGTTAAGATCAGATTAGAGTCATTGTAGGTGGCATGGTAAAGAGGAAAGATCAAATTTGAGCTACCGCAGGTGACCTGATGAAGAGGGAGATCAAATCTAAGTCACAGCTGGTGGACTAATGAAGGATAAAACCCGATATTAGTCTACTGTTTGTAACGTGGTGATTATCGATCTAAAGCTCAATTTTAGACCACCGTAAGTTTACTGGTGAAAGACAATGGGCCGCTGCAGATAGCCTAATCTTAAACTGCGTGACTAGGACCAAAATCCCTATTTTAAACCTCTGGTTCGATTTTGGGCCACTATAGGGCAAAGCCCAATTCTGAGCAATCGCAGGTTGTCAAATGTACGTCAAAGCTTGATGGTGGGCCAAATTTTAGAATGGCTGTGTACATAAAAAGTAAAGGTTTGATGTATTAATCGAACTGTTCTCACAAAGGTGAAAATCACATCAATGACACTGATTTCTTTTATAACTGGAGCATACTGGAAAACTTTGCATACGGGTAGTACAACTATTATTATTGCTTACCGTCTTTGGTCAAAACAAATTTTTAGATCTGCGAGATTAATTTTTATATGGTTCACTGTCTCAATTTACCTGATGTGATATTACGTTTGAACAATTAATACTCTCGGTAATGATTTTTCTAATACTGAGACAATCTTGTTTTCCTGTTTGATTAGTGTACATATTTTGTATGTCCAGACTTTTTTGTCTAAGTTTGACATAACAGTTCTGAATATCTCATGCGTTACAGGTCAGTTTTACATTTTTCCATAAGAGGCCGCACATGGCTGTCATGATATCGTGCACGGCGGCAAAGACCCTTATTGCATAGGCTATACGTTTGGAAAAAGCATGCAAAAGGAAAAATTTTCATGCTTGGTGTAAAAACAAAAAAAAGGAAAAGCTAAAAAATTGTATTCGGCTTTCACACTTTTCCAGCTTGAAAAACGCCAAACGATCCTGCTCGCATATACAGACAGTGTTTGAACCAAAGCTTCCTGGATAATGTGTGTTTCTAGGATGTGGGCGTAAAGGGGAGGTTAAGGAATAACAAATAATAATTGATTTTCAGCAACGAGTCTGTAGTGGAAAAAGTTCTTAAAGGAATCTAGAAATTGAATGTAGTAGAAGGCAGCTTTTGTAATTGGTAATATTGAGGTTTAGTAAGGTGAACTATCGGAGAATAAACGGGATGCTTTAGAAGACATCCTACAAGTAACGGGACAGTGAATAAAAAAGTTCTTACAATAGAGTCTATTTGGAGCATATGAAACTGTAGTCTACGACAAGATAAATGGAACTTTTGTCAAGTACAGGTGTTTGACAAGGTGAATCAGAAATGGAAAAAGTTGTTCCAAGGCTTGATACAGACGTAGAAGCTGGAAAGAATTTTCTTTCTATTGGTAATGATCGGAAAAAGATTAGTCCGATCCTGTTTAACTGACTTTTTGCTACCAAAACCAAGTCTGTAGTCAAACGATTTTGCTCCAAAATCGGTGGTGATAAAAAGTGAAGGGAGCAAATAGGACAATATTAGAAATATTTGTAGAAAAGCAAAATCAACCAAACAGTTTTGGAAAAGTCTACTTGATCTGTTCTTGTGTCTTTTAGTTATAGTCAAGAAGTATGTTTTTATTTAGTAAGAGGTTGAGCATAAAAATGCAAATCATTATGTATACTATGGTTAATGAAAATTAATAGTAGAAAAATAAGATAAATGTTTTGGTATGTCAAGAAAATAATTTTCTCCTAATTTGACAACAATTTATTTAAATGAAAAAATTTCTGAGAGTTTCTAGTAAATGCTTCGCCTCCATCTACTGAAGGTTGTTTCTTCTTGGAAAAGATTTTTTATTGTTTTTGTAATAAATGAAGATGTATGATATATGAAGCTGCATAAAATGCTTTTTTCGTATCCAATCTAAACCAATCTTAGCGGATAATAATATATAACGTTACAAGTTGAACTCGAAGATGTAATTGTATGAAAACAAAGTTAATAAATTTAATAAATTCCAGTTTAGCTACCATTAGGCAGCAATCCTGTCTAAGAGCAATTGCATTTTATGTCCATAATAAATAACCGGCTCCCTGAAACAAAACACATCTACCTATAGATCATTAAAAAATCACCTTTTCCTTCTACAAGTAGAATCTAACAAACTCATTAATTATATTAGGAGACAAGGTCCTGTAGACACATTACGTATTGTGCACCCAGCGACATCAATATGTCTGCGTGAAAAATAATTAAGCAAGTATTTGTCAAGCGCTTCCTGCGCACCATTTCTCTCGATAACATTTTTAGGACATGCTTGAAGCGTCGCCCTCTTTGATGCCACTTTACGATGATAAACGACGCTGCGTTTGTCAGTGCTTTGCGACATCCGGTTTACTTGCGCCTGCGTTTTTTAAAACACTCAAAAACTATTAAGGGCACACAGGTAATTGTGTTGAATATATATAAATATTTTCACTTGTAAGAATCTAAATATTATTTTGCTGCAGGATGTTTGTAGTTTTATTAGCCGAGAAATGCTTTTCAAAAGAACCGTATCAAAGTAACCGCCTCCATACATCACTCATCTTCATCCGCAAATTTAGAAGAGAAATAAAGATACATTTTCCAGTGGCGTACTATTTAGAATCCTTTTGATCAACTAAAATAAATTTTTGCTTTTCGTAAAACGTTATATTAATCGCAATGTGCGAAAAGATTTTATTGCATAATTCATTAAGATATGATTTATAATTTTTTAACAAATAGGCATGGTTTAATTTATCACACTATATTTAAGGAATAGCAAAAAAAAGCTATTAAGCTGTGTTCAAAAGAATTATTTTTTCATTAACTGACACGAGCTAAAACAAATCATTAACGCTTTCTGCGTGGATCGTTAATAAAATAAAAGAAAAACAACTTTAATCCCCTGAAACGTAGTCGACTCTGTCTTTTATATTTCGACATATAGCTAGCACGTGTTGGACTGTTAAAGTATGTCTTTATTACAGACTCGTTTGATATTATTTCTACACCTTCTAAAGAAGCAGAAGACTTTTTTGTTTTTATTGTTAAATTTATTAGTGTTTATGTTTGTCTCTTTCAAAATATTTCGTATACAGTTGACGTATTTATAATTGCTTAAAATGTAGGGGCCTTTCAAAGGATTTCTCTCTGAACTCCTTCTTAATAATAAGTTCCATGACCTACTGATACAATCATGTCAGAAGCAAAAGCATTTAAACAGATAAGAATATTAAAATTGGTAGTGCGTATTGAACATTTATCTTTCTAAAATCGCCATGAAGTATTTCATAATAGATCTTTAAGATATACAACTATTTTTGTCAAGACAATTATTTTCACATTCAAATGTAAGAACGTGCTTGAAAGAAATCTTGAACGAATCTAAAATTATGAAAGAGAAAAAAATTTAAAAGTGGAAAACGTCGCAAACTGCTTGAAAAAGTAAAAATTAGATAGAATAGATATGAATAGACATGTTAAATACTCTTACTCTTACTCAATGTTTCCAACATTGCGTTACCAAGCATTACGATATAGTATCAAATTACCTTAAACGCGCATAAATCTAATTGTTCGGGTTGCTAAACCGCATCATCGGGAACCGCTAAGAGAAAATTAAGAAAATAACTTTAGAAAGCTGAAGTACTCAGCAAAGGTATAATCCAATAGTGGACTAATAAAACGAATGACATAATCAGCTCAGACATGACACCTCTAGGAAACGGTAACAGGATTCCATAACAGACATCAAGGTTGATGTAGTAGCTAAGAAATTCCTGAATGTCACAATCACACACAAGCAAAGAGAGATATTCTCGAAAGAATTGCTCAAGAAGATCAACGAACTGACCGTAGATGGCCTTTGCGCCAAGTGCTAAGATTTTCCAAAGTTAGGTTAGAAGAAGACCATATGGTAGTTAATAACTGCAACTTCTGCAAAAGGGTAAGCTTCAAGTTACAGATACGAAACGGATTCTTAAAGAAACGGACCCAAAAGAGAAAAAGGTTTTCATCCTAATGAACAAGGAATCCTAATAAAACGTTAAAGATACGTTTCAGTGCAGATCATTTTTAAATTTCTCCAGAATTCTATTCAAAATCCCTAAAAAAATAATAGAAGGAGCAGCAAATGAATGAAGTAATGTTAGCCTCTATATGTTATGTTATTGCTTCTGGTTCATTGCTGAATAGTGACTGCAATTTTATGTCGTTTGAAAAGTCTAAATCTAACCATTTGGACATCTCTTAATACTATGTTGTTATAGTCGGCAATGAACCAAGAGTAAAATATATCAAAAGATAGTGCTATAGTCTGTATAGTCAAAAATGATTTTAGATTGCAAACGAATTTGTTCTGTACGAATTTCCTTCCTGAAATAGCATAATATAAACAGACGGAAGTACACAGATATGACAAAAACTTCGCAAACGTTATCAAACAAAGACTTTCATGGTTGACTTTACTACTATGGCATAACTTTTTGGAACCTACTGCAATCTTACATACGAGGTAAGTCGAGAATAATCTCACATTTGGTTGGTAATAACGCAAGCTCATAACAAAATACCACAACGTTGATGAATTCCTGCTCAAGAAAGCAAATGACAGTAAGTGATTGCGGATAAGTTACTGTCTTTCTATGGCAGAATGTAAAAATTAACCAGATGGAGTAACTTGCAATGTCGTCATAAACTTATCACTCTCACTATCGAGAACATCTAAAAGGTTTATAGAGACTAAAGAAGCATTTAGAAGAGAATGAATTCTATAGTATGGTGTTGCAAGCTAAGCATTCCAAAAATGATGCTACTACCGTTCTAAAACAGAAGCAAGCAAAAATATATATGACCAACCATAGAGAAGAGGAGATATTGTGACACTCAATCAGACAAATGCGGTATATCTTGATAATGAGATATGCAGTCCAATAGGCAAAACGGTACTGAAAATGCATCCAGAGCGAAATATTAGGACTTTTTTTGGCAATATTTATCTAAGAGTAAGCTTGACAAGCATACCTTCTTTTGATTTTTCTATTTCGTAATCACCTTATATTGTGATGTGCAGTTGAGACTTTTAGTGCCAGTTTCTCAATCACTGGTTAAGTCTAACTAGAGGATGCAACTGTTGTCACAATAATTTTCTGGTTAAAGTTAATTAACAATCTAGATACTAGGCCCAAGACTAACAAGATGATAGAATTAACTTTGTCTTATTAATATTTTGCAAAGAAACGGAGCAACCTATGAATATTATCTTTTTACGACCATAGTCAGCAGATATAAAACAAGATTCCACTTATGAAGTTAGACACCCTATGCCTAAATTAATAAAAAATTAAAATTTGATATCATTCTCTTCAAAATATTAATTTTTGCACAAACAAGATTGTTGGAAATGGCGATTCATCTATTTCAACCCGACTGAAAATGCGCCAATGCAAAAATACAAAAGAAAATGCATAACTCTGAAGACCAAAGCCAAGAATAGAATGAGAAATCATTTACAAGTGCGATGATGATAACGAAATGGCCATAACTTTGAAAGCTGCAGACAAAGAGAGACAAAAAAAAGATGTAATTGGAAAGCACTTTTATTCTATTAGAAACCATCAAAACAACCAAATCAGTTTATTCTAAACTAGACAGGGTAGACTCGATGTGGAAGTCAGTGCAAAAAACATGGATTGAAAGGGCATGATGTAATTCTCAATTCAAAGCAAGTTCCAAACGATCAATAACATCACGTGTCAAATTTAAGGCAACCTATTATCATCAAAATGTCTTACTGGACTTTTCACTATTTCTAGCATTTCTCAATTATTATAACAGCTAAGACAACATCAGTTAAAGAGTATAGAAAAAAGCCCAACAAAGTCCAACAGAGTTTCAAATTTTAGGGTCTAATGTACTGATTTGTTCTCACGTGCTGAAATAACTAACTTGTACATAAAAATGCAATAACTAATGAGTCAAATAACAACTTTCTCAATTTTTTGGCCTCTGCTAGTTTTAACCATGTAGTGTCTAATTGTTAATGTTCTTACGGACATTTCAAAAAAGTTTCTCGACTTGAAGTTACCATAAATAGCAACAACTTTATTGCTAATTTCGAAAATAACTTCTGTAATAGGATCGCTTTAGTTACCATTCCTTCAAAACAAAACTTACCAAAAGCGTTTTATGGAAATGTCAACTTTAGGAAAAGTAGTCGTTACAGCCTTACTGTAATTTTGTTAGCTTTTTTTTTTGTCGAATTGGAATTCTCTTAGTACAATTGGCAATAAAAAATGACGTCACTGGAGGTCAGCAAATGCAAATCTTTGTGCCGCTTCTTTATGCGAGTTCAAAACTAAACAGTTTTAACAAAGATAAGTACAATCTGATTAATATACAAGTTTTGAGCAAAATATGTTAAGATCTTTGCATAATATTTAGGCTTCAATGCCCAGCTAGAACATACCGCAAAGTGTATTAACCGAACATTATTAGCAAGGCCAATTTTTTTCTAGGAAAAGTCGCGTAATTTAGACATTTTTTGCATTTAAAATCTAGCAGCCTATTTAACAATATAATTAAAACTACATTTTTAAAACTATGAAAATATGCAATCTTTGGACTATCTAAGACGTCCTTTAGACGTTAGATAAATACTAAATAAGATTGTGACCTTTCTATGATTTATCATTTTGACAGTTGATTAATTGTGATATTTATTTGCAAATTAATAGAAAAAAAATTTAATTTTACTTACCCCCTCAGATAAGCAAGAAATTTCTAGATATTTCCTTTCGTTAGAACTGGAATATATGACGTCGAGTCGTTTTAACGATATTTCACTATAGAATTCAATGGAAATCTCTTTGTAATCAAATTTCCAGATAAAAGAAACAAAATTTCAATCAAAATCGCTTTAATATTGTTAAGAACAATGAATAGAGCTGCAGATGATGTAAAGTACAAAATTTTATTCAATATCGAGTGTATATAACTTTAGGAAAATCCAGAGAGAGCGCTCTGTAGAGAGAGCTTTAAAATCGCGCCTGTCGGCTGCGATTCGTTGCTTTGCGAAGTAATTAAAACCCATTCCGTCAATTCTCTTTTGATTAATTGTGAACACAGCGGCTCTGAGGGGTCCGGTCTATCTCCAAGCCCACTGCTGTTTATCTCAGCAGACCAGCCGGCGTAATTTCCATCTCAATCGTCACTTTTAATGGCACACGAAATTGTTTCCTTGATTGCAGTGACACGTTCAATCACTTTTCATTTAGTAAGATGACTAGTTAATTGACTTTTAGGGAAATTTCCTTTTCATTTTCACTTCTTGCACGTTAACAAAATAATTTTGTTGTGAAAGGATTTGTATTCACTTCACTTGTACATTGTTTTCGTTACTGATTCGAGCAATTCCCTCTTCGCCACACCATTCCTGTGGTTGACATGAATATTCTCGATACCGAATTGATTGGTATTTGAAATGCGAATGTCGACACGTCATACAATTGGATTTTTTTTTGTTTTTGAATTGTGATAAACCTAAGATCTTTCTTTGAAACACAGCGCGGCTGGGTAAAATTCAAAAGCGGCTTGACCCATTTTCCCGTAATTTTATCATTATTTTGTTAAAACGGGCAAGGTTAGGAAGTAATAAAAGACATGTAGGGGTTGTTTCTGAAAATCCCGATGCTCGTATGACACATCCAGTAAAGCTCCACGTGAGAGTCATCTGTTTGGAGCCGAGCGCATGCAAATTGCGCGAGTTAGGATGCCTAATAGACTTAATCTTGTCGTTTATGTTCAACACTCACGCGGGATAATTAGCAGCGACGCAGATCTTAGCACAAAGAGCCTCGGCTCCCGCTATTGAATCCTGGTGTTTGCTCGTTCTAATTACGGGGCCGCAAGCGACGCCAAATTAAACTTTCATCAGCTATTACCATATGAGAGAGCTCTAATTAAGGTGAAGTACCACGCCATTGTTTGTAACCTGCACCTAGATACAAGTTTAGGTGAAGAGGGTGTTCGTTACATTTACATCTAATACAAAATCATTACACATTTTGCTGTTCTAAGCTTTTCGCTGTAATTCTAATTAGGCAATCTTTGCATTGAAGATTTTAGTTAGGGGGTATAGAAACCATGAGAATTAGGGAAAAGTAATTCACTTATTAGTCTGTTAAAAAATATACAAGACCTAAACGTTTGCGTGTAAAAGCTCTTTAGAAAAAGACATCAATTACAATTACTTGAATGTGGACCTAAAAGCTAAAAGTTTCAACGTTTGATAAATTTGCTTGGTCATGGAGAAATAAGAATTAAATTTTTAATTCGATCAGATTGTGCAAACTTTCTTATTTAGTTAAAAAAAGAATTGATTTATCTTTGGGTTTTGTCCTTCCTACAAAAGCTACGTCAAAAAGTCAAAATCATCTAGTTATTTGATTTTTTGTTCTTGATTTAAACTTTTGAACAGTCGTTATTTCTAATTAAACAAACATTGCTAATCAAGAAGCACATAATAAGAGTTTTACAAAGTGAATAGAATTTCATAAGTAAAAATACTAAGGTCACTCTAAATGCTAATGTGTAAGAAAATAGATTGGAACGAAAAGGTCTAAAATGACCTACAATTAACATATTGTGATCATCCCAACCAGGAGCATGCGCCAATGTACTACAAACATCCGATTGAGCCATTAACCTTTTAAATATCAAAAGAAACTTTAATCAAATCAAAGGGAAGAGTTCTCTAAATTGACACACTGTCTAATTAGTACCTTTCAGATTTTGGCAAATAGATAGCAAATGAAATTTTGACTTTCTAATTCATTTATTGTGTTTCTAGAATAAACTTTATGACCAATTTCATTTGACTTCTGCAAATGCTAATTATAACCGAAAACCTGATCACAGAATGCGTTGAATGAAAGTTTTTGTGCTGATTTGCCAAAATAAAAAAATTGTGTTTATACAGCAAAAAGCTTCACCAACAGCAGTAGCAATGTTTTTTCTGTCGGTATCTTCTTTGACATAAGCGTTTAAAAGATGATTTTACACAAAATGTCCAAGAAGACCATCTGATAACCTTTTAATCTTCATGGTAACCGTAATATGGCAATGTTGGTTGCTGAGTGTTCCAAAAACAAAGATAAAGTCTCCCAGAAAATAATCAAATCTAAGTCTTGTATTTGAAGGTGTCTAAGGCATGAAGTGACGATTTTAGGAAGACTGTAGAGCTTAGATTTTATGAAAATATAAAGACTTTATGGACAAAATTACCACTAACTCTGCACAAAATAAGACCAGCGCTAGAGTTTATGTTACTAACTATTTAACTTCAAGTACTATTTTTAACTTTCTTGGACTGGACAGAAGTCTTTGGTTAAGTTATCACAAAAGCATTTTTGTAAAACACAAAGAGCTCGAGAGAGAAATGAGATAAGTACTAATAAAATTTTAAAGAAAGAACTTGCAAAATCATTTTACATGGTGCTTTAGCTCCAATTTTTTGACTTTTGGAAATTATAATCAATCAGTTCACTATTTAGGGCAAAAAGAAATTAATAATGTAGGAAAAAAAGCGTTTGTTAAGGATAGCAGTACGGAGTCAAAGTCTTTATTGAGCTTCCCAAAATGCTTAGTGACATACAAAAGGAACCAAGATCGCCCAACTAATATCACATTTGGCCTACAACATGGTTCTCATGTTATGGCACAGTATTCTTTGGAAAAAAGAAACTTCAAATACAATGACGTTATTGCCCTCAAAATCTAATTATTTTGTTGTGCAGAAAATACTTAATCTTATGTTAATGTTTACAAAATGAAGTTCTGAAATCCAAAGCCAAAAAGATCGGAAAAGTGAAATTCTCTTTTTCTTGACTTAAAATATGTAATTGAATTGGCGTTTACTGACTGACTGACATTGCTAATTTTACTTATCTGTTAAATTTAAAACTCAACTTTAATCACAGTTTTTTTATTACCTGCGTGTCTGTCGTTGGAATTTGGTTACTTGTAATATTGAAATTCAGATTTGTCTAAACTTATGAGTTAACTTTCTGATTTTTGTTCTTTCTCTACACTAGAAATGTTTGTAGAGCATTATTTCCTACTAAAAAGTATGCATCTAATGATTTGTTATATAACAAACAGCTCAAGTTTATCATTTAAAATGTTGGGATGACTTTATTTTGATCCCATGATAGTTTAGTTTTGGAAGCTTAGGCCGATTACGCAAGCAACTTTTATTTTTAAATATTTAACAATCATAGTTCATTAGATAGAGTATTTGCCATGGCATAGCTTTTGCATTTTTTTCATTCATGTGAATTGAATCGTCATTCTAAGCAATATAAACTTTTCTCTTCTTCTTCTTCTAAAACTGTTTATTGAACTTGGTGGTATAGGATTTACAAACATCCAAAAGTACTTCGATCCAAAGTTTAGAGATTTTAAAATTTTTGACCTTTTTGATAGAGCTATCACATTTAACTTATTTGTGCCTTTTTTTTTGGCAAACAAACCGAAGGTGTCTTTCAAAATATTTTTGCACATGGAATCATTTTTAAAGCTTAGATCTTGAAATATGTCTAGAAATAAGAACAGTTTTTTGCTTCTAAAACAGTCGCTTACTGAAAATGTTTCTTCCCTGATGCACCCATTAAGAGCAACTCAAGACACTTTTCAATGCCTTAATTTTATTATAAATACTTGGATCATCTTTTCGTTCTGTTTAAGATAGTATTGTGATCATAGAAAGAGGATTTCATTAATCACCGCTTAAGTTCGGCGAACGAAGTGGTCAAAGGATTTCAGAGACTACCAAGGCGATTTTAATGATTTTTGCATAAAAGATCTTCTTGGGGAGTACTAGAAACCATGAATCACCACCGTCATGTCGGTAAGAAGGGTGGGGGGCAGAAATTGAAAAATCCGCCTGAACCTTAGTGCCTGGAGTCAAGGAATTTAGCGCGGGCAACGTTTTTGGAGACACCCCGTCATTGTTGTGAACTAACCAGTCAAATTTAATTTCATAGGTGTCCGTCAGGAGACGAGGTGAGGGTTTTTGCGAGATATTAAAATTTCGTTTGGGGTGTTCGTTCCCATAGTAGTACGATAACCACAAACAAAAGTGTCTTTTCACTATGAATGTCGTTGTTAGGAATTTGCAAATCTGAATAAGAAAAAAATTATAGAGCGAGAACGAGAATTGAATTTTACATGGCTAAGCACACCTTCTCAGGTAGAAAAATTCAAAGTTGTCCAAATAGCTGAGCGCAGAAATGATCAGTTCCACTTTTGATTTTCTTCCTTCACCTCCCAAATACCAAAAATAGAACGTTTTGTACTGTATTTCGGAAACGTTACACTGTTTACATTAATTCCAAAAGTAGTCTTTGTGTTTCTATGATGAGTTTTCAAGTTTTTGTGTCACTAGACATTGGAATCTCGGTTCATTTGTCTGCTTGAAGTTTTACCATTTGAACAAATCTTTGGTTTTTGATTAATTTGACTAATTCAGTCTCAACAATGCAATTATGAAAACCGCTGGCGAATTCCTATTGGAAATGATCGCAAGGTTATGTTATAATCATCAATCGATTCTTGCCTAAGGAAGATAAACTACGTACCAGATATTGAATTTGTGCCTGTCAAAAACAGAAGGTTAAAGACTTACTGTATCTGAGATTTGATTGGGTTTGGTTCAGCAATAATGATAAAAATAAAAAGTTTTTCAAGTCTTGTCATATTCAGCTTTTGACATTTTTTGATTATTAAATATCTCCTTTTAAATCTTTGCAGAATAAAAAACTTCAATTATCATTGTTTGACTGATTGGTAGGCACTAGTGTTAGTGACTTTGTTGTTTGTTTGATTTTCAGCAGTCGGAATGCGTTGATCTGTTGGTTGATATCATCTAGAATTTCCTAATGTGACGTTTTCATTGAGACACGTCTATTCATAATTGTTTGGTTCCTATAAAGTAATGAAGTCTATAAAAGGTTTCATTATGTTTATGTATGTATATTTGAAGTTTCTAGGCTCTTATGTACTTAGGCTCAATGACTTGGCATTGACAAAAATTCGAAATCAAGGAAACTAGGAAAAAATCAAAATTAGAGTCTATTGGTGGTACTTGACTAATAATGAGACTACTATTAAATTATTTAGCCACGATTAATAGCTATTTATGTACCAAAAAGCACCGAGGTAATTTGGTCAACATTTTAAGCCTTTGGGCAAAAGGCAAGAGTTTAGTTTTTGTTGTAAAAAATCAAAACCTTGTAAATGACAATAAGGTCAACCCACAAAATATCCAAAAACTTAAATTAAATTTACTGTTTCAGAAGGTAAACATCAAAATCGAGATACTGAACAATAATAGATTATTATAGATGATTGTTTCTTAAGTCCTTTCTTTTTTTAATATGTCTTGCAAAAACTCATCCAAATCGAACTTGTTTTAAGTAAATTTATTTCCTCTAATGTTACAATATTTTTCCCATCAGTGTACTTCAATAATAGACAATAAATAAATTCTTCGAGGTAAACACGTATTTGCGTTTTATATTTTTCGCTGACAATGTTGTTTATTAAATCTGCATAATTTTGCCTTGTGCTAGTTATAGTAAGAAATAAATATTATTACAATAAAGTACAGAAATCACTTGTTATCAATTTAATAGTTCGTATTTGAAAAGTGTGGGAATATAACAAAATGAATTAATCTAAAGTTGATACATTTTTACTCACATTAGTTGCAATGTCATCGGTTTTGCTCTACAATGAACGTTTGATGTTTCGTATAAATATGCGTTGATTGCATAGGTATAGAAGCCCACAATGGAAATGTTAAATCTTCTTTTACATTGGCATGTTAACGTTCATATAAACAAATCAACTTTATGAATAGGCCGGCAAACAGGTAACATGGGAACAGAAACACGAACAGATTTCTTGTAGAGGTATGTTACGAATTTTGAGCAAACGTTCGTACATCAATAAATTATAGTTATTTTGCGCAATAAAAAAATCACTACCTCACTCATCACTAAATTACCTACAATGAAAATTCGACTAATTGTTGTCAGATGTATCGCACATACTGCTGAAGTCCAGATGTTTCTCTCCTTGCAGATCTGCGTGTTAGTGTTTTATTTTTAGTCCAAAAGCAAATAACTAAAATAATTGTATCTGTCGGAGAGAAACTTTTCGTTCCACAGGACATTTTTTATAGAATCTAAAATAGGAGTGCAGGATAAAATAAACTGGCGATGCAGCCGTTGTTTGACAGACGCGTCACCCGTGAAAACGTTCTCCAATTAGCTGGGTGAGATATGTGCTATGAGGCGTCCGCAACGGAATGCAGTCATCTCTCTTTCTCTTTTACCGCCCCCGAGTTGTCTGCATATGTTCGAACTAACTGCATTTATTACTACCATTAATAATGACCGTTGTGCATACTCGTACGTCACAATGCACCCAATGAATGTTTCATGCGGTGAAAAACAATGTCTCGAACGGGGAGTCCACTGATGATGTTGTCATCGGCTGTCAACCGAGGCCAATTTAGCGATCTGCAATCCCTATAAGGACACGGACTCATCTTCATAATGAAGATACCAACTTTCTTATAGCAATCTTATTTATGCTGCGATTTATGGAGTTAGTTTTTTTACCTTAGTCTAGCGGTCGCCCCCGCTTCTCGCTAAATGAGTCGCCGACGAGCAAAGTCCTACAGTATCAACTTTTGCAAAGCTTATTTAGAAATACGGTCAGTTTTTCTTTTAACTTCAGATACATGTTAGCCTTTAAATGTTTGTGCTAATGTGCAGTTTATTTTTCTTCGTTCCTTTTTCCCATGCTTTTTCATTTTATCATAATTATAATTTACAAACTTGTACTTTTGCCAACCACATAATGAATTTTAAGGTCGTTTGTTATTATGCGCACTCTAAAACTCTTTTTGATAATTGTAGCAAGTTTTTATCTCACTATTAATGAACGTCTAGAGGAAAAACATCACAAACATTAAGAGAAATCTATTATGTGTTGAATTCTTATAAAACTTACATATCTTACTAAATTACGCTATGCTTATTATAATTATGAATAGTGACGGCTGGTAGAAGTTGGGTAGCAGGGCGGTGTCCATGCTCACTAAAACTTAATTTATTTATTTTCAACTATTAAATCTGTTTGACAAATTATTTTATGTTTGACTAAAAGATGTCTTTCTTCTGGGCATTAACTAAATACTTGACATTTTCCCAAAAATCTCTAAAAAGACAGACATCTTCAAACTTCTGTTCTCTCGCCTAGAAATTACATTACTGAAGTAGGGTATGTAGTTCAGCCGTTGGTCTTGCTTTATCTCGAACCACGATTGTTCTTTTGCACTCTTATTTTTCGGTTTCTGATTCTCAATATTTTTACTACAAAAATTAGGAAAGGTGTATCGTTTACACTCAGTTCGGTTACTGCCTCACACCTTGAAGACGCCCAGGGCAATGCAAAAAGCATTTGACAATGTAAAACGTAAAAAAGTCTTTCAATGATTTATTCCTAAAAATTAAAAGGTACCTTCTCGTCCAAAGGTATCAACTTCATAACTTTCTCATTTTCTGTGTTACGACTTCGGCTAATAAAAATGTTAGTATTAACCAAATGTTGATCTTTTTATTTTGGGCAGACATCTACAGTTTGAATCAAACTTCGTCTTGGTCAAAATAGTTATTGGAGATTTTCAATATCAGTGCATCATCGCCAGTATATTGAGCTAGAGAAAAATAGATTTAATGTTTTTAATTTAATTTGTTTGCTTCCCAACACTGTAGAACAAGCTATGCTTTGTCTATGGTTTAGGTATATTGAGTGTCTAAACACTCCGCAACCTATTAGGACAGCAACGTATAAATTATTATAACCTCTCTACTGTTTGTAACCTTTGGTAACCTTTCAAATGTTTTGAAGTTCAATAATATTTATTTTGGTAGCATTGTGAAAGTGAAACTGTGCTTACCGCATACAATTATCATCATTAAAAAACAAAAACTAAAGAACATTTTAAAGTTCTACAATCTGCTATAAACCTATGGTCAGTAGATAACTGCATACGGCTAAAATTTTTTAAAAAAAGTTAGTCTGCAACAGATTATAAGAATAACTTTTAAGTAACTAGAGATCTGACTGTGGCCAAGTCAACAGAAGCTAAACTAGTTTGGAAACATTGGTTTTATGTATATAAAACTATCAATAAAAACCGTCTTACTGACTAATCCACATTTTGACGTTTTTGGCTACGTTAGTAAAAAAACCTATCGATGTTGGTGCATTAAAAGCTCTAGTTTAGTCATTCAAATCTGTTGCATTCAATCACAATGGGTAACAACATGTATCAGTTTGCATTTGCTGAATTTGCAGTTTCTAAATTAAAAAGTCGAACTCATGACGACTCTTGAGGTATCGATAATGTGTCAAAATCATTTCCCAAAACGATTTAAATTGTTTATTTATGGATGATGAAAGAGATCAGGTTTCCCAGACAGTATTATGTTTGCTAACTTGCTAAATTCCATTTGATTAGAAAACGCAGAATGATTTGACAAATTTCATAAGAAGTATGAGTATCAGACATAGCTATACAGGTTATGGACTAAAAGTTAGAGACTAGTTTAATGTCGAAGCAATATTGCCATTTCTTTAGAATGTCTCCTTACACCAAATTACATATATAAGAGTGATTCATAAAATTTGTGTTTTTGGTTGGCCATAAAAGAGAAAAAAAATGACTTGGCACGTCCCAAAAATACACATGCAAATTTTTTTATCCTTCCTTTCATGTCTGACCAAAGTCGCGAATTGTATAGAGCAGGAGTTACATTTGCCAGTAATGGTTAAGCGCATTTAAGGTAAAGAAGATTCTATGACTAGCTAACCATGGAATGCTAGAAATTGCCAACCAAAATCTAAAGTGATGTAATTATTGAATTTTTGTGTTCAAAGAAACTCCAATTTTAGCTCCCAATTGCAATGTCAGTGCATCACACAAAGATACTATGAACGTTGTTATGTTTTAAGAAAGTCAATAACAAGGTACATAGCGCTTGTGGAAGATGGTGTTTCTCAAATTCGGATACCTTTGAAGCTTTCTGAAACGATAAAATCAAAGCCTTAAAATATTGTTGTTATATGGAAACGTTTAATTTAAAGAATTGCGTTCAAAAACTCTCCATATGGAAAGGAAATTACAGTACGTTCTATGAGAAGGACATATAGAGAGAAAAAACCAAGGAAACGGCAAATCTGCATCTACCTACGGATGCTCCATTTTATTCCGCCAACATCATAAATCATTAAGTTACTTTAACGAAGATATATCTAGACCAAATTTGCAGGCTTGCCAAGGAAAAGCTTTTTTTATGAGACACAAGCTATAAAGTAATAAACACTAATGACTAATTTTCAGTTTTGAGTTTATGAAAGAGAATATCTGGGAGAATATGGAGAGTATGATTGTTTTCTCAAAGTCTGGTGTTAAGTTATAGATTTAAAAAGGTTAGATTGAAGACAGATGCTTCATGTTCTTTTTAATTTAATTCGCCAAATGCAGCAATCAACTGATTTTTGACTAATTTGCTTGTCATTCCCAAGAGAAAGAAAGAGTCCAGCCAGAGCATCCTTTGATAAGTGCCCTCTTGGCACGGTAAATAAGATTTTCTTGGTGTGGACAAACGTGAAGGTAACCCCAAATGATTTATAGGGGGTTATAAAAATCTGCAAGCGCGTGTAAAAAAACCACTTGGGTGTTATTTACGTTGAATTTAATTCTCTGTGCCAAAACCAAGTCTCTAATAGTACGAACTTGAGCAAACGAATGAATTGCGTGGAGGCATCTAATCCATCCACGAGATAAAAGAATAATTAACTGAATCTGACTGAAATAAGGTAACTGCTCTTTAAACGTCTGTAGACATCGTCTGAACTTAAAATATTTAACAACGAAAACTGACTAGTAGGAAGCTGATACGCTGTTTGAAATTAATTTCCTTAAGGCAGAAAACTATTTTCGATACTAACATTTTTGTGTGCCTTTTAAACTAAGTCTGTACCAACGGTATTGTTTGACGCTTAATAAACGACAAAAAGGTTTGGTAAGTCACTACTTACCTTAAGATGATAAAAATATTCATCAAATGAAGTTGCTTTACATGAACAAAAATTATCTTCACTGCTTGCCTTTAAGACCTACATAAGCCTGCTGGGAGGCATTTCTCAAATGGTGGTAGCATTTTGAGATATCATTGCTTGATATTTTGGCGAATTTTGCGTTTGACAAAAGTAACTTTTAACGGTTTAAATCAGCTGTACTACCACACAAAGCAATAAATAGATTACTTTGGGGATCATATCCTCGAAAGTATTCTACTTTGTGAAGATTAAAGTTCCTTTGAAGGAAGGTGATCCAGAACAGCACAGATAATTTAAACACTTGGTTTCATATTGAGCTTCTTCCATTTGGGAAAAAGGCATCAAAATCAAAATTAATGCCCAGAAAAATAGAATTGGCCATATTTTTGCATAAGAGTAATTGATACATTGGAAGGAATTCTGAGTAATTTTGTTATACAGAATGGTGCTAGCTTTTAGCAAATGAATTCAAATTTGCTATCACTTAAGAAGAAATAACTATAGTTGACGAATGTAAAGCAGGTGTTCAGGTTCGCATCAGAAAATTTTTTTAAAATCTTGCAGACTACTACAATGATAAATGGAATTTACTTACCAGTTCCACTGGATAGGTGTGTTCTTGAAAAAGTTGATTTCGAAATGTTGTGTTTTTCTTCCAGACTGAAATAAACACTTTAGGGTATTTTGAAAAAGATTAATGTTATGGAAATAAATGAATTGTTTAAGTAAACAACTCATCAAAACGAAAATAAATTTAGAAACCTCGTACCATATCTTAATTACTGAAAAAACCCTCGTTTATATAATAATTATGTTAGTTTTTGTGACATTCATATAATTAAAAATATAATTGGGTCGGTAAAGGACTAGATAAGTATTAATTTTGAAAACAACTTCTGCGCCTCCTTTGTTTACTAAATTATTTATGACCGTCCTTGAAAATAATAATTAGTTAATAAAGAAAAACTGTTTCTTACCTTTTTGCTAATTAGTCACCTCAAGGTGCTCTTCACATCGAGATGAACCAAATAAAAAATTTCTAAAGATTGAATAAGAATTTTCAGAAAACTACGCTGATCCTTTCTGCATTCGTTGATATATTGTTTTGGTGTTCTAAATAGTTGTCCTTAGCCGGTGGTCCTGTTGGAGATTTGTACAGTAGACATCCCTATTGTCAACGCATTCTCAACTTGACGATCCGGACCGCACATATGTTTTTGAATTCGGCGGTATTGTTATATTTTTTTAGCGCCGTCGTATTTTTGTCATGAAAAAAGGTCAATAATAATTAAAACGAAAATTTTTAAATAATGAACTATTCATTTATTGCAACTGTAACACACGTGTGGATTTTGTAAAGTAATTTTGGTAAATATAGGATTTTATACAAATACACTGTTTATTCTCATCACATGATATGTTCATATTGTAAAATAAAAATAATAAAATTCTTTTACATGTGTCTATAATAATAGTTAATTAATTAATTAATAATAATAATAATAAAATTTAATGAATGTTCATGCTTTTTGTTCAAGTAATATATTTTGTATTGTATACTGTTCTTAATATTACATATAATAATAATAATAACAAAGATTTTCTTACAATTCTAAACTAATTACATACATAGATACAAGATTTATACTGCTGCGCAAGCGCAGTCTTTTATTTTTTCTATTTACAAAATTATCTATTATGAAAAGCGTCCCAAAAAGTGCGCCAAATTTAACTTAAGGAACCAAAAAGGTATATCACATTGACTGTACAGCACACTACATAGAGGCGAGCGCCGGATTCGTTATTGTCCACATAGTTATTTACACTTGCCGAGGTAGATCAGGGCTAAAGCACGATCGGCGGTCAGGCCTTATTTAGAGCCATAGGTTTCAAAGGGGTTTCCGAACCCGAAGATACCGAAGAGGTAGAAGATGGTGATATTCTGGAAGAACTCGTAGTTAAACCGAGAGGCAAAGCGGAACTTGAACCGCTAGACGACGAAGCCGCTACTAAAGTTGCCTTGGAAATAACGGAATTTAGAGAAGAAGGTACACCAGAACTAGATCCACCGCTATTGTGCATCCCCGACAAACTCGCCCCTAAAGAACGCGAATACGACTCGAGCAGCGATACTTCTGCGGAACCAGCACTAGCCCCAGCGGATGCTAGATGTTGTGCTGCTGCAGATCCGTATAAACTCCTGTAGAGTTCGTGAGTTCTCGCGTAAGGTGTTGATGATAAACCAGGAGGCGGTAATCTACCAGCTAGTGGAGGTACCAGCCTTCCAGCCGCGGTCGAATAAAAGGCCGACGAAGCAGGTTGTTGCTGTGATTCGTTTTCTTTGCTAGCCATATCAGCCAAAGACCATATTCGAGGTTTAGATGTTGAAGACACAGATAATTGAGGAGGCGAGCCTGAAGATCTCGGTGGTAAGAAGGCAGGATGAGATCGGTCATACAAACACTCGGGGCTATCGGGTCCGCTGTCCGGCCGTGATTCGCTCCATTCGCTACCGCCATCCCCTGTTAAACGAGGATGCGGCGTTCGATCGCCATCCTCGCTTGACCCCGTGCCCGAATCTTTAGAATCTGTAACAAAATAGAAAATAATAGTAGTAACCCTTTATAAGCACAAATCTCTTCCGAATAAATACCTAATATATCTTTCCCATCTGTACTTTTGCGGTCGTCGTCTTCGTTATTATTGTCTTCGTCGTCTACCCTGTTTCTTGGCTCCCACGTCATTTTATTTTCCTTTTTGAGCCGCCGCCTAGCGTTAGCAAACCAAGTTGATACCTGGGTTAACGTCATTTTCGTTATAATCGCTAACATTATTTTTTCGCCTTTGGTTGGGTACGGATTTTTCTTGTGCTCGTTGAGCCATGCTTTCAGTGTACTGGTCGTCTCTCGTGTTGCATTTTTTCGTCTCGCTCCATTGAGATCCATGCCGTATCTGTAACAAAAATAGCCGCACTGCAGAGCTTGTTTAAAAAAAAAGATGCCGTAACGAGTTTGTAATCTCGAAGGGAGACGCTCTTAAAAGCTCTGTGTTTTTATTCAGATAGCGGCAATTCTATTTCCGAAGCAATCGCCATCATGAAGCTCAACCCTTATCAAAGCTTAAACTTCGGCAACAGTTTAACTGCTGAATCGACGAGATCGAAATTAAATTTTCTACCGTTTTCACAGTATTGAAAGAGAGATAAGGCAGGGGGGAATATCGGATTGCCGAATCGAAAACAGATGTGCGTTGAAACTGTCTTACACCGATTGACATGCCTTGGGGACCAAACGCAGAAATTGAAACACGCTGTCATGGCATTTCAAAAACAAACACATACGTTCGATTACGATTTTACTGCAAACAAGTGGTGGACGACACAGACCGAAAAAAGGGAGGCTCGTGTAGATGGGAAATTAATAAAAGTGTCAGTTATCAACGGAGCAAGCAGCCGCGCGGAACATTTCAATCTGATGAGTTTAGTTGACGAGCGTGATGTTTGTAGACGCAAATGGTGCTTTGCGCTTATTTTAAAATGCACATCCTGCTAGGGATTGTAAAATTAAAAAAAAGCTCACGAGTGGTAGCATGTTGTATACTCTACCACCCTTTCCCCTCGCGAACTGATCGCATTATCAGCTTGTTTCCATAGCAATTGCTAATCGGAGTACGCCATGCAGATCACTTCCGCATCGAAGAGTGCCAATGAAAGCCACGACGGTGAGGCTGCGCGGTCAAAACTGTCAGCCGCGTGTTATGTATTGTATCAGTGGACCAAAAAGCCCACCTTCGAGACTTTTGAATTAACAACGACCCTCCGTTGCACTTTTCCTACGCCGTCACATGTCTATTCCATTATGCAAAAATCTGTTTTATCGCGCCAGTTCACCATGATTATTTCAGGTACTAATCGACGCGCCGCTATATTTCCTATACCTACAGACACGGTGATGGTGCGTTAACCGAGAGTTTTATTAGATTTATTTGACGAACGAAAATGAAGACTGAAGTTGAATCGACAACTTCTACGTAAACGGTGTGACATGTGGGAATAAAAAATGCAATGAAAGTGTCAAGTAGGGAATCGATTTGCCGTCCGTTAGCACTACGAGATCGTCAGCTATTCATAAAGGATGTCATATTAATACCTTGTATGAAGAAACGGTTGTGTATTTGAATATAAGGAATATCGGATAAGCAATTTTTGTTTTGTACGTCAAATCATTCAGTTAGGTATATCTTTTATTTAAAGTTTGAAAATTTGGATAAAGAAACTTCATTTACATGACCAAACATTGTTTTTGTTAACATTTATATGTAGTTCTGGCTAAAGGATAAGGACATTTATTATTTCTGCAAGACAAATATTTGTCTTTTAACAAACAAACGTCACAAAATCATGTTTTTAGAATGTTTGACAAACTTTAACGCAATAGTAATAGAATAGGTTCAATTTGATTGTTTTCCTTGAGGCTGCACTTAGGTTAATATTTATGGAATAGTAATTCTCAAGTTCAACCATTCTAAATAGCTCTTCTAAGAAACTCAAATTACGATAACCCATAGAGTCAAGCAACTGAATTTAGAAATGATAATCATTTTGGCCCAGAAATAAATCAGAACAAAATCCGAGAACTCTTTGTGCTTGGTTAACATTTTGGCTTCTGCTTTGAAGGTTTATGGCAACTGTCTTTATTACATATCTTTATGTTATGAGTGCGAGGTAGTAATACTAAACCACAATAGAACTAGTTTTTTGATCATTTAGAAAATATCTGAATAGTTTACTTAGTTTGCTAGATAAATAGTCAGATTGGTTTCTTGGCCTTAGAAAAAGGTTACAACGATCGTTCATTTTCGTAGTTTGACATAATTTTTTAACATTTGCAATTTTGCTTTAGTAATAGATTTCTGCCCAAATTTGTTGTCAAGTACTATTCAGCGGTTCTAGTTTAACGATAAATTCTCCTTTAGAATCTTGGACTTGGACAATCTTCCATTGTCAGTTGGTATCGGTCTTGGATAGACAAACTTCGAGCATAACATCGATTTTGGCGTTTTAACTTTTGCTCAGTTTTTTTTCACTGCTGTATAATAGCAAAATATTCTGCGCCAGGTTGTATTGTTTTTTCCCCAACAAAATACTTTCATCCACCCGTTCTGGCGTTCTGTATATGTGGCATTTAATGAGTGCGTTAGGAACAGGACTCTCAGAATTTCCTGATGTGTTTTGGCCAAAAGTCAAAATAAATAACAAAGCTAGCAAATGTAATGTTTCAAAATTATTTTAAATACTTTTCAAATACTTCTAGATGTTTTTTTCTTATGCTTATGCTAACCATCAATAGTTTTGGTTTGGTTTGCAAGCACAATGCCACCCGTTTTATGAATTTTATTTTCTTCGCCGAATGACGTAAAATGTTACAAAGTTGTTGCTTCTGCTGAAGATATTCAAGTTTATAGTGCGATCAGTGCTTAGCAAGTGCTGAAATTAGTCTGGATTACTTAACAAACTTTCTGATATTCCTGGTCTTGGGTTTGAATTCCATTTTAATCTTTAACGTTGCAAAAAACTATTAAAATAATTTTTATTCTGTTCAAAGTAAAAAGGGCACTTTTGTAATTGAAGAAGTTTCTTTTCTTCTAAAGATTCAATTTTGTTGTTCAAATTTGATTTAGATGGTGATTTTGATTTAATGGTCAGTTTGAGTCTTGCCATCCGAATCTTGGACACCCAGCTTTGATTGTCAGTTGGTATCTATCTTGGAAATACAAATTTCAAATAAGACATCGATTTGTGTAAAATTTGATGATGTGCTATTCCAGAAATCTAAGTCGAGGTCAAAGTAAGTGACATAATGTTTTGTAAAACCGTTGCTTCTTCAAATCTTAGATCTGAAGTTATTCAATCTTGTAGTTCAATGAGTAAAATTGATCTTGATGTTGCTTTGGAAATCTGAGCAAAATTGATCAAGATCCAGATTACTTAACAAATGTTTCTAATCTGCTCCCATGTTGCAAAAAAATATTCAAATGATGTTTATTATGTTTAAAATAAAAAATTCTTTTGGTTCCTTATATTTCTAGAGAGTCTTGCCATTTCGACATTAGGTTAGCACTTTGATCTACCACAAACCCGAAATTGCTTTAATGTTGTACCAACTAACTAAATAAATGCCCATTTTTTCGTTTATGTTAGTTCTATATTGAACCTAAAACCAAAGAATGTTCTTTGGTTCTCCAAGTTTCTCTATACTAACTGCACTCATAAAAGCTTTTTGGCTTTTTAGAGACAAGACAAAATCAAAGCCAAAAGCAATACTAGTCTTGTTTTTGAGTTTCCAATTGAAACCAATATCAAAATTTAAAAATTAGGACAAGACCAAAGCCCAAAATACATATTCGACACTTTTACAAAACATGAGACAAGACATCAAGTGAGTTCAGCAGCAAATTGTATAGTCCTTTTAGATAAAGCACGATCAACGATAGTTGAAAACTGGATTGCTAAAGCAAAATACAAATTATAGCTAGGCTCATCGAAAAAAATCAAATAAACGCTCAAAGCTAAAAAAATTAAAAAGTTTATATAAAGCAAAGAACATGATATCGTAGAAACCAAGAATTAAAATCAAAGTAAGATCATTCCCAAACAAAAACAAGAGGAAAAAAGGAAAAATAAAGTAAAGTTGCATATAGTAATTAAATGATGTAAATTAATTAAAAAGTAATTGTAAGTAACAAGACTTCATTGCTCAATTTAAAAAAAATTAAATAATTTGATGCTTGCAAAACTGTAGGGAAAAATATACTCAAATCATCTAATGCCACAGCAGAAAAAATGTGGATAACAAGCTAAGTTCTCACATAAAAAAAATTGTTAAACCAAACCAAAACAAATCGCATACTAAAAATATTTCCAGAAGCACCAAGAGGTAATTTCAAAATTCTTGCAAGCTAATTTTCATTTCATGAAGGTTGGATGTAGTAACAAAAGACATTGCTGGAACAATCAAAAACGTAAAAACACCAATTGAATTTTTATTTGCCACGGTTTCTTCGTTCGAGTGATCAGATAAATTAAAATATTCAAGATGGGAAATTCCAAGCGTGTCGAGTTCAGCCAGTGTCTTTCTGATTAAACAAAATGTCGTTATTGTTTTACGATGATGTAAATATCAAGTGGTGTAGACAGGGAAAAATGAAATAAATCAAGGAAACAATGTTTAATATTCAAACGAACGTTTCGGAAGTATATATTTGTCATTTCCTCATAGTGCAGCTGATCAATCACTATGTTGTCCGCGTTCTACGTGTTTTGTACTTTAAGACGTGTTGAGAAGCCGATGCCCTCGCACGTGGACGGAAAGGCACACCAATTACACACCATTGTCACCAACAGTACAAGACGTTCCTTCTCCTTACATGCTCATTGCAGCCGCTGGTAGAATGCCTATTAATAGTGACTCATGAGCCACGGCTTGCATGCAGATTTAGTGTTATTGCACACGTGATTGATTTTAGTTGGACGCTAGGCAAGTCACGGATTATAACAAGC
The DNA here is from genome assembly GCA_011009095.1 of Ignelater luminosus. Taxonomy (NCBI): domain Eukaryota; kingdom Metazoa; phylum Arthropoda; class Insecta; order Coleoptera; family Elateridae; genus Ignelater; species Ignelater luminosus. The sequence continues at coordinate 202,209 of VTPC01089487.1, forward strand.
GAGAACATAAATTAGAGATAAAACTGATTTGGTTTAATCTTTTAATGGATTTCGCGACTGCTGGTTTCTGATTTTATGTCTCTCACAGTAAAAACAGGAAATGTAGGTAGCAGCGATGAAATGAATGACTTTCGAAACGCACTAAAATAACGGCAATCATCGGTGACACGTTAAGTATAAGGTAACATTAAGCTCTTTAACGATGATTCTGATAAGAAAGATCCGCGCACTGATAAGCTCTTTCCCTGTTAACGAAGAGACGTGCATCGCCGCCAGGTGCAATCCGAGACGACCATTTCTACACGAATAAACAAGGTCCCATCTGCCGTTGTCATTTACATATAGGACATCTACTGTGTAACGGATTAACAACTAACTACCCCGTAAAAATCCCACCGAAAGAAAAATATCATATTATTTAAACCCTAATTATATATCAATCTATCATAGAAATGAGATGGGGGATTCGTGTTTGAAGTTCGTTAAAGGATCGCAAATTTCTAAGACTGTCAGAATGGATGATGGAAATGATAATTAAGTCAGAATTAACTTCTAAACGAGGGGAAATTTTGCTAATGTTTCTCGGTTATGTGTATAAATAAAATAAAAGAATTTTAAAATGTCGTCAAACAAATTGACAATTTTATATTATACACATTTTTCTAGTTAATTGACTTGTTATTGCATGAAAAATTTGTTTTGAGACGTGACGGATATTTTTCTGTTTCAGCAAATGATGTCTCTTCAACGTTTATATATTTCTTCTTTTTTTTTCTTTCTTGGTTTTGACAATGTATTATTTTTAGAAATTAATGATTTTTTGGCAGCACTTTCTAGAGGTTTAGTGCGTTTTTGATTAATTTTGTGCAATTTTTACCTTTTGTAAATGTCAGCTTTACCTAGAAGAAGCAGCAATGAACAGAAAAGATCAAACTTAAGATCAAAAGAACTTCTTTAAATAACTACTACTATATTCATGACTCGTCTTGTAGAAAAGTTCCTAAGAAATAAATTTTGAGACACAAAGACACTTCTGAAATGTCACGGTTGTAAACAAAATGTTGAATTAGTTGGTATTTAAAGACAGTCAACCATAACCAAAGTAATGACCCATAAAATATAATGGAGAAAAAACAACTGTAGTGTGACAAGGGGGAATTTTTCAGCCACTGCTATTTTTCCTGATAACGCACCTGACTCATCAGGTTGAAACATCTAATTGTGACAGTTGATCAAATGTCTTTTTCAGAAAGAAAAAAATGTCTCTTGCCGATCTATTTATCTTTATTTCCTGGAAAAGGCCTGCAAATCAGTGTAATGGAGCTTCTCTAATCTGCAGTAAAGTATCTTCCAGTATTTCCTAATATAGGATTCCCCCGTGTTGGTATTAGGATCAATGGGTTTAGTCTGAAATGTAGCATCATCAGAGTTTTCCAAATAGAACAACATAAAGCTTTCCAGTTCCTCTTCCTAGTTCAAACTTACAGGTCTGCATGAAATGCCAATACAAAACTTCACCTTCTGCTGTTAGAAACTAAAACAGGATATCTGTTCCTACTAAAATTAAAATTTTACCTCGTGTAGACACCCTCGTCAAGTAGGCAGTGCAGAATCGTAAGCTATAGTTAAGTATAACATCAGATTCTTGATCAATAACTATAGGATAGGCCAAAAAGACACCTGACCGCCTCAGCTTCAAATCTAGAATTATTTTATTTTTCAGGATTTCTTTACTGAAAGTTATAAAAGATACCAAACGTATATGATATTTATTTCATATAACTTTTTTTGGCATAGCCACCCACCCATAGACTTTCTAACTAATTGGACAATTCTACAGTTTTTTTTTGAATTTTCCAATTTGTCACAATAACGACTGTCTTTTGGCCTTGACCACTAATGTTTTCACTTGATACCCTTTTGCACACAACCAAGACTTCACCTTGCTATCTTCCTTCTTATCTACCAAAAAAGTTTCAGTTTCGACTTCCTCAAGCAAAAAAAATTTAAAAGCTACTAACAAAAAACACCAAACGACTTTTCGGTAACTTTTAAAAACTCTCATCCCACCTGCCACGGAGTCATGCCTATACTAGAACTGAGACATAATTTCGGATAAGGCCGAAACACTCCAAGTTTGGCACTTGATAGCAACGTTCTTGGTTCTTATTTTGGAGTAGATCAAAATGAATAGAATAAAGCAGGAGTCGATTTCAAATTAAATTTTACCTCTCTCAACAATTTCAATTCAACATCAAATTTAGTTGAGCAAATTTCCTTTTTGTATGTGTGGTTGTGCCTTGGTGGTTTATAATCTGGGACGCTGGCGCGCCACTAAGTTTGGGAAGCAAATCTAGAACTGGACATAATTTCCGATAAGGCCGAAACAGTCCAAGTTTGGCACTTGATAACAACGTTCTGGATTCTTATTTTGAAGTAGATCAGAATGAATAGAATAAACCAAAAGTCGATTTCAAATTAAATTTCACCTTTCTCAACAACTTCAATTTCAACATCAAATTTAGTTGAGCAAATTTCCTTTTTGTATGTTTGGTGGATTATAATCTGCAATGCTGGCGCGCCACTAAGTTTGGGAAGCAAATCCAAAGTGCTTCAGTTTAGCGTGTTGTTTGCAGAAATAAAATTCAAGTTGATTCTTCTAGCTGTAGTGGAACTATGGTAGGTATTGGTTCTTTTTCCAGGGAGTCTAGTCTGATTTTCCATAGCCAAAACCAGTTCAATTTATCTAATTGGGATGCCATGAACTTACATCCTGATTCATTGAAATTGCAAGATGATACTTATCCATAGGGCCGTAACGTCAGCAAATTGCTTGAAGCAAGAACGTATTCGTGGCAGTAAAGAATGGGTAAGAGGAAGGAAAAATGGAGCCGCGAGGAATATCGGCTTGTAGCGGTGCTGAGTGCGTTTTCTGCGTAGAGCTTCATGTATACGCACACGATGTTAACAAAAAACAGAAAACATCAAGGATATTTACTATGCCGGCTGTATTTATTAGTAAAGATATAAAGATATTGAGAATTTGACAGACAGGAGCGTATGAAAATAAGATGGTAATTGTAGTAAATGGCAAAGAATTCTTCTGGTCGACATATTGTTGTCATTTAGTTTGTTTCCTGTTCTGGAATTGAACTGAAGTTCCGGTTGGTCAACTTGTTGAAAACATCGCATGGTTAAAGATGTTTTTCTAAAAATCTACGTTTCTATATATAGTTTCTACTGTAGATGTAAAATAGGATTCTTGGACAGAACTTGTGTCAAAATTTATTGCCCAGGTGAGTAAAGGCATTTAGATTCGATTGCTTTCATCTGAAGATTGTGAATCCAAATGAATCTCCTGATCACTATATTTTTCTCAAATAAGCTAGAAGACATTCAAGCAGAGGAAGATTGATTTATGTTGAAAGATGTACTCCATTCAGTGAAGGATAATGAATCAATATCTTCAGAACTGATGAGCGGAATATTATTTTCAATAGGGGCTTGAAACTTTTCTCAATGGAAGCTGTTCCAGTCTTTAATGAGTAGGTACAAGAAAGCTGAAACTATTTACTAGAATAAGTAACAAAATCAGGAATGGGGAAATAATGTGTAAGTGAGTAAAGTGGCAATAAATGGCAAATTTTCATAAAATGGAGTCAGCTCATAGGTAATGACTACATATATGGTTGATAATCAAGTTTCCCTAGTAGGAGGTAAAATCGTCAGTGAGAGGGTCACTGAGTGGAAATCACAATACAAGAAAATGTGAATGAGGTTATTGTCTCTTAGTCTAAACAGTATTAGTAAAACGCAGTACAGTATGGTGTCGATAAATCTGAATTTTCTTGGAACTGTTGTATTTGGATTATCAATAAAATATGACTTGATAAATCGATGTAGCTTGTCTTCGGTTTACGGGCATGCACAAATAATTGGGAAAAATGTTTAAAAAAGATCAAAAGTAATCTTGGGAACCTTTTAGCATCACTGTATAAAATTAAATGATTACGTTTGAAAATGTGCTCAGCAATAGTTGAGTAACTATTCCAAAATATTCTTTATCTATTCATAATCGGAAATGAAAGATCCTTTTGTTTAATTTTTGATTTAAAATTTTTTGTAAATTTCACAATATTTCTTTAACAAAATTAAAAATAATTTAATATACAAGATCTTGCAATGGCAGTAGAAAGGAAAAAATTAAATTTTCACAAGAGTCCTTGAACTTTATTTTAGGGAAATGACCTTAAGGCATTGGTTTCATTATTGATTAGCTCACAAAATTAGAAGCCCTTATAAAAGTTAGATTTTGAAATCACCTTATCTATATTTGATCTTTACCAAACCCCAAACAAGTCTAAAGCAAACTAGCAGGAACAAGAATAAAAAATTAACATAATAATACAATGCAGTTGCACGATATGCATGCAACATAATAATTATTAATAAATACGATGAGTATTTCTCAATGTTTAACAAGGAAATAAACACTTTTGATATTGAATACAGTTTGTTATAAATAAAATCGAGAAAATAATTATGTTGTCGAAGAAATTCCGTATTAGTTGTGTTGAAAGCTACCATAATCAACCCACGTATATCGAAAATAATCTGACGCAAAAATATTATATTTGAATAAGAAAATTGCATGAAAAAGCAGTGTATAACAAAAAAACATAAAAACTGTATGTATCAAATAAAAACGTCAAATGAGCAAGGAATTTCCATATATTTAGCTCGTTTTCGTATTTTATGAAATGTGTTTTGCCACGCACCAGAACGCTGTTCGCGAAATTGTCACATTTATATTAAAATCGAGATGGAATATACACGAGAATTACCAATTTAACACTTAACAACGTATAACTTATTTAAACTTGTCATAAACAGTTATTTGTATTTTTCCCTCCTTTTTTCTTTCTTTTTTTAAATGATAAAGCTTTGAGATAACCTCGAGAACTAACCCAGAACTCAATGTTATTTGTTACAAAAAGAGCGTTGAATTTACAGAAATCACTTGTCACTTTATTCCATTATTATTTTTTTAATTACACATGCCCTGACTTTTATTTGTCATTGTTAAATTAAAAAGAAAGAAAAAATTAAAAAACTGAAATAATTCTGTTTTATCAAAGGACATTATAAAGTTTACAATGCGCGTCATTTTCCTGTCTTGGTGTGTGGCTTAATTCTAAGAACATCATAAACTCAAATTAGCTCTGAATGCTATCTTATCGACATTTTGACATAATTACAAAATGAATTATTATTGTTAAATTCAATTAGCAAATCAAAAACAAGCCTGTCCATATTATCTAATTTTATACTAATTGATTTAAAATCGTCCATCTGCTATTTGTTGCGTATTAATAAAATAAAAAGCGCGATCATCACATGATTTCTTTTTTAAACAAAAAAGAACCTTCGCCAGGACGTCATAAAATCACGGGGGCTAACGCTAACGACTTCCCTAAAGGTTTTTAAGTATTGGTACATTGTTAACGTTCTGTTCTTTTGATCTTCAACAAGGTAATCCATCATCATATTTGTTACGTTATGTTTTACGTTTGGAAATAATCCAACTTCAGCTAATTTAGTCAGTCAACTTTTCGAAAATACATAAGTTAAAGCGCAAGGGAAATGAGTTAGAATGAATGATGACTTCTCTGGTCTTTTATAATTTCATAACATCTGAAAATATTTCTGTACCTTACAATAATAACAAAAATATGTGTAATAGAGGCGTTTAAAGTTTACAAATGTATTTTTGGCAATGCTTTGAATGTCTGACATTTTAAAGTCAAGTATTTTTTGGACGAATATTATATAAAAATATTGCTTTCTCGGCGTTTTAAAAATTACTTTTCTTTTTAAATTTGTCAGAAGTCCTTATGTGATGATGTGAAGATCTAAAGAAACAATTTTAGTCTTGGACTGGATTTCAGTTGAAGTTTACTTAACCGAGAAATAGCAAAGGAAGAACCTAACAAAATATGAAAGTCTGATGGTTTATAAAAACAATTTTCATGAAAAATCTATCATGAAACATTTGGCATTTTTTATTTTTAGATTTAGATTGGCTAAAACGTAAAAACGTAGAAAACGTGTTGACAGTAAAAATTGAGCTATGTAGAATATTTCCGTTCCAATAACAACAATTTGGATTAGTAATAAAAAGCAATTATAAACAAGAACTCTTCTAAATGGAAAATTTCGAAGTCCAGTCTACGATCAAAACTCTCTTTTTTGCTACCAGGAAATCCTACATTATTTCTATTGAGAAAAACTTCAACCACATCGATCATTTGATATTGGTGCCTCATCAAAAATCAAATAGACATTCTTCTAGTATATAGCACAGAATTTTTTAATAAGAGAAAAAGCTAATGGGTGCATTAGAAATCACTGAGAGTGCCCAACATCAATTTTGACATTTGTTATACCAGAAAGTTTAAACGGCTCAAAATAGGGTAAAAAGTAAAACGGGTCCTAAAGAATTTGCTCAAAATCAAAAGAGCCAACGGATCAGAATAGATTAAGTTTGGTTTTCAGTTTTTATCTCCGTTCTTTGGTGTTGTTACTGGAAGTTCAAATTTTGGCAATCTGGTCTTCTAAAACATTGTTAGCAACATAGACGCCAGTCAGTGTGATAAGATCTGCAAAAACTACAAGAACAAATGTTTTTCAAAAGGTTTGCTGATGTTTTAAACATCTTACTAAAGTTATTCGTAGTAAGATCAAATTTTAATTGTTTTGAAATCTTCCTGAAATCTATATATCCTTTAGGATTTATTTATACTAAATTGGTCTTCAGCCTCTTCTGCTCACATTTTAATTTTGACCTTTTTGATCTTCCTTAGTCTCTTTTTTACGCGATGTCTATCTAAAAAATTTGTTCGGTAGTCTGCCCATTTTGATTCTATAACTGAGTTTCCTTATATTTACTTTTGTTGTTCTGCCCTGTCGAATATAAAGATTCACGGATTAGCATGACTTGGTTAAATGAAGGCTTATAAGAAACTTTTTATTATAACAATAAACCATTTTAGCAAAGCATTTAAAAACATAGTTTTGTTCAATTTATTTTTTTTTGCCATATGAAAAGGTTTCAACCTCTTTTGAGTTTAATGGATCTTGAAATTATGGATCTGAAGCTATTTAAACTTATAGTGCGATCCATGCTTAGCAAACGTTAAAAGTGGTATTGGTGTTGCTTTTATTTCGCTTTAAAAATTTAGGCAAAACTAACCAAGACTTGGATTACTCAGCAAGTCTTCAGATACTCATGGTGTTGGTTTTAGATTCGAATCTAGTTTTCTTCTTCAATTATTTCTGTTTTTTTCAAAAGAAAGAAAGGTCACTGAAGCTTGCTGTTTTGTGTTTCGAAAACTTTCTTTTTTTCTGAAAATGCTAACTGATAAAAAATCACCTTTTGGGCAAACATTGCATTATTTTCGTAGATTCTTACGTCTTTAGAAAGGGTTGCACTCTTGAAATTTACATTCGATAACTCAAAAATTTATATTTTGGTCCCTAGTTGTCTTCGTGTTCATTCACCGACTAGAAAGCAACTATATAAAGACAAGGCAAATTCGTATATTTTACAGGTCGAACGTCAAACCAAAGTTGTTTGGTTGAGTCTCTGTCCAAAAGTTTGGTTTCTGCTGAAACAGCTGTCTTTACGAGTTAATTTGGTTCCGTGGGTAAAGGTAGTTATTTAGAGATGTTTTTTAGTTTTTGTCGCCAACATCAAAGATGTCAATAGTTTGAATAATTGAGAAGTTTGTATTAAAGCAGTAAAGAATTAGCTGAGAAATTTGCTTAAAACTCAAAGACTCAAAGTATCAAAGAACTTAGAAATCAAGTACTAAACTCTTATTATTTTTGGCTTGTGTCCCTCTCCATTTACAAAATAAAAGCATGATTATAAATAAAAGAGAGATCTTCTTCCAGCGTGGTTATTGGAAGTCTAAATTTTGGCAGTCTCCAACTATTGCAAGAAGCTAAAAGTAAGGACATATCATTGGAAGCAATAAAATATTTCTTTGTAGAAACATCACGTTATTACTATCGAAAACATGCCCTTAAAAGTCTTACAATTTTATTTTTTAGGTTTTAAGATCATATTAGACAAGGCAAAAAAAGGCAGCAAAACTTAGTTACTCTTGTCAACTAAAAAGACTTGTTTGATTTAGAAAGATGATCAACTTAAAAAGCTCATATATATGGAATGTCTTACCAATCGTAAAAGCTTGATCGCTGTTCAAGACATGTTGGTCAAAGGCAAAGACAAGCATGACAAATACAAAACGTTTTAAATTCTACACTCAATCGTACTGATAGTATGCCTAGAATATTTTGGATTTCAAGAAAACTCAATATAAGCTTGACAAACCGAAACCAATTTCGAATCTAATTAGACTTAGCCTGATCCAGATTCAGGCTTCAGACTAGGCCGTATGTTTATTAGACTTTAACTTAAATTCAGAAATGATAGTTCAATGCACCAAGACAGACGAGGAATAAAAAAAAGTTACATTTTATCAGTAAAGATTAATGAAGGGCAGATACAGCATATTAATAACTTCTGGATGAATTTAGGTCTCATTTTTTAAAGAATACATCCAATGATGTCACCATACAGGATGTAATGTCAGTCAAAATTTAGAAAATTTGTTCAGAATCTTACCAAAATATTCCACTCAATTATTCTCGAGAACTAATCCAGGCTAGGTGAATTCTGAATGAATCTCATTTTGCTAGACTCACGATAAGAAGAGAAAGTTGTCTAAACTTACTTATTTATATTTTTTATTAAATATAAATAATTGTCCTTTGCAGGATACCCTGGAAGACGGCAATAGATGTGTGAATTCTGAACAAGGTTAATTCCAAACAAGATCGAAGCGGCCGTCTAATTATATTTTTTATTGGGAAGACAAAAATAAATTCTTATTTGTTATTCTGGAGAGTATTTTGGAAACTTACTAGTCTTTTCTTTTATATTTCTGTTGCTTACTTTTTTTGAAACAAGAAATTAGTTTCCTGTTTATTTATTTTCTCATAAAGATTTGTTTTGTATATGACTACATAAAATGTCATCCAAAACGGTATCCTTTCAGAATTAATCATGAACTCCAACGAGATTTGTAAATTTACGAATAACACCTGTTTGAGAAAAATAAACAAAATTTATAAAATCTTGTCTTGCTAATGTGGAAATTACCATTATTCTGTTTCCCAGTTTAACATTTTTGTATTCTCAAAGGGTTCCACTTGTCAAAACTTTATTTTTCCCTTCATTTTTTTTCTACTTAATGTTTTATATCAGTTTAAACACAAGGGGAGAGAATGAGAGATTTCAATTAAACTTCCTTTTAATACGTAATGTATTATTCAAAGAAAATGTGTGCGGTGGATGTGTCGAGATCCCTAGAGATTAAGTTAGTAGGGAGAGAGAGCCAAAAACTATCAAATGACTGGGGTGTCCTGGATCGTTATCGCTCTAAATAATAAATGACGTGCATCGGGACGGTGGGCGTCTGGACCACGAACGACGGCTTCGTGGCCAGCCCGACACATTAGCCCGTCATCAGTCACTATTCCCGTATATATAGACGATACGCACGAGAGGAAACGTAGTCAAAGAAAAACAACCATTAATGGAATACGCGGCTTTTCAACGGTGGTAAATTTTCTGGTGTGTATTAGATCGTAAAACCAAATGTATTTACCTTATCCTAGACTAGAGGGAAAAAATATATAAAAACTTACCCATTGAAAGGATAACCGGCAAAAGCGGCGTCGTATGGATGATACACGGAAGGGTAGGGCCACGTCGCAGCTCCAGCTGCTAAATTTTCTTTTAATTCTAAACCAGCAGCCTGTAAAGAATAGAAAAATGATAAGTGAGATAAATATTTATTAAAATAATAAACACGTCTTTGTACATGTTGTAAACATCATTTTTTATGAGACACTTATAGTGTTTGAATAATTATTTTCTTATCACTAGAATAAATGAAATTCCGGCTTAATTCATCATGTTGCCCTTTTTAGCTTTCGTATGACAATTTTATTACAAACTAAAATGTCGCTTTCACGTTATCAATCTTCAACTAATTTTAAAATAAAGTGACACGACCTCTGAACTAAAAAGTTGTTAAAATTTTTTATTTTTTAATTAGTGATAATGATAACACATACGACTAACATTTTATGTTACGTGACATTCACAGGAGGAAATGCTGAGAACGAAATTATTTAAGACTGTTATCTAGGCCGGACGAGAAAGAATCTTTGATTCGTTAAAATTTTATTTTGGAGTTTGGCATGTTTAATTTGCTTTTTGACTAATTTATAGTTTGTTCGCTTTAAAATATCGGTGCTCACAAACAAATGTTCTGTAAAATGAGTAGGCACCTCGACAATATTTTATGAAAGACACAGAAAAATCATAAATATAAAAAATGACATAATTTGTAGAAACTTCTTGTTTACAGACTATGAACATTTTTCCTAGAAGTTAATATTTTTAAGGTTTACAGAGGAATTATGAAGTTTATATAAAAAGATTTTGGTAAGCATATGTACCTCTTTTACTTGGTTTATATTGTTAGCACAATAAAAGACTGCAAATACAAAACTAAATTTACTTATTGGACGGATTTCTCTTTCTAATAGTATCTAGATACTAAATACACAATGCAACAACCTTTCTTTTCCCAAAGACTAGAAAAGTTTGTTAAGCCCAGCTGTCTTTCCACTTGGCTACCTCTGGGTACAAATAGCGGATGTTAACAGTTTTATACCAACTAATAAAAACTAACAAGTTGAGTCAATAACCATACAAGAAGTCGCCGAAATTATTTTGGATCGGTTTAGAGATGACTGAATTCACAATGTATGCATACAAAGACAGAACAATAAATTATCAAATATGAACAATCCATGACCCGTCGGAGCTAAAACCAATATTATGAATATCAGAAATATCAACTGTTTTTGCCTCTCCAACCTTTTGGCCTAACACAAAATTCATCTTTATAGATGACATCTTTCTACGTCCCCAAAAACAATTTGCTCATTTTTGACCCAAAATTTCTGAGTCATCATTCGTACTGTATGAATTCCCTCTTCGATATCTGAAATATTCTTATCGGTTTCTTAATACAATAACCTGGTTTCTACTGTCCAGGTAGGAAGATCATATCAAGACCACAAGGGTTACAAGAAATAGGCCTAAATGCAAGAAATGAACAGTTAACCTTTCTTTAAATAAAATTGAAAAAGAAATATATACTAGAATATACTTAAATGCCGTCAAAGGTATTTGTGAACGTAAGAAACAGTGGTGGCAAGTGTTTGCCATAAATATCACAAAACATTCAAGAATCAGAAGTAAAACAGGCAAGAGTAAGTCTACGTCTTAGATTCAGCGGGAATCTTATCAGCGTATACTAGGTATCAGCAGAGAATAATTCCCAAATTGACTTTGCTGCTGTTAACTTTGTTAACTGGAACTCTGACGAACCCGAGTAAAATCTTCAGCAGTTGTTTTCAGAGGGTAGTCCCAGAAGTACCCGACCTAACAAAGAAAACACAAAAAATTTGGGAAAAAAATATCTTTATTTCTCAACATAGTCTCCTTTTAGCTCGAGCTCTTCAAAACATCCATAAATTGCAGACTCTACTTCTTCATTGTAGGCAAATCTTTTACCACCGAGCCATTTTTTTAAGTTTAGAAACAGAAAATAATCCAAGGGGGCTAAATCTGGCAAATAGGGTGCATGAGGAAGCAATTCGAATTTTAACTCGTTGATTTTGGCCATCGCGATGACGAATGTGTGAACTGATGCATTGACATGATGAAATAAAACTTTTTTTTGTTCGCCAAATGCGGCCGTTTTTTTCTTAATTACATCATGGATTGATTAATTGTTTTTTTTCTTCTGAAGATAATCAATGAAAATTATTCCAAAAAACTGACGCCATGACCTTCCCTGCAGATGAAACTGTCTTCGCCTACTTTGGAGTCAATTCTCCCCTTTCAGTCTATTGTTTTGACTGTTCCTTCGTCTCGGGTGTGAATTGATGGACCCATGTTTCATCCACGGTTATGAATCGACGCAAAAACTCGGTTTTATTGTTGTGAAACTCGTCAAACACTCGATTGAAACATCCTCACGACGCTGTTTTTGTTCCATCGTAAGTAATCGCGGCACCCATCTTGCGCACGGCTTTCTCATGTCCAAATTTTCAGTCAGCATGGGATGTATAGCACTTTTTAAAATGCTTACCAAGTCTGCTAGCTCGCGCACTTTCAGTCGACGGTCATCCAATACCATTTTGTGGAATTTCTGGCCTAGTCACCTCATTTGGTCGACCACTGCGATGTTCGTCTTGACAACTCGTACGGCCTCGTTTAAACTCTGCCACCCAATATTTTACTGTTGTAAATGAAGGAGCAGACTCTCCCAGAGTAGAATCTAGCTTTCCGTTGATATTGGTTGGACTAACGCCTTTCAAATGAAGGTATTGGATAATTTTTTCCATGTTTATAAATTCACTATTGATGGCTGCCAAACAAATAATAAACAACGTAGCGTTGTCTAACTTCAAATTTACTTTCTACCATAGTCATTCTTTTCAAACAACAACCGCCATCTATACGTCAGGTCGGGTCCTTCTGGGACGTACTGAGCTCATCTTTTAGAATTTCAGAGCTGAGCGTTTCTAAATGTGCCCAATTATTTGAAGGTGATTCTACACGAACAGTTAGAAACGGCTCCTTTCAAGAAAATCCTCGCTGTCAAGTTATGCTATCTAAATGAGCGTTTTTATCGCTACTTAGGTTTCTGTTGTTTCTGTTCTTATAATTAAATTATATAGCTTTTTGGTAGTTGGTAGAAGAAAAAATCCATCTACTCAATATAGATATTTAGTGTCGTCTTCACAAGCTTCGTTGCTCTGATTGCAGCTACATATAATGTTTTGACACTAGGAGTGGCTCTAACGTTGGTGACATCTGATATTAGAAAATTGTTTGACATCCCTCAATTGGAATCAAATTTTGTTTTTCTTCTACGATGTAAAGAAGAAAGTAGGGTACTGTCCAAAACCATTATCTAGTAAGTTGTGGAGAGATATTTGTACTGTTTTTTGTTTGTCGAGTTTTGGCCTCGGAAATTGGGCTTTAATGAGTTGACACAGTAGATAAGTTTTCTTGTATTTCAAAGTTTAGGCCCTATTCCAACTTCCTTAAATTTTTAATTTTAGAGTCTATGAACATCATTGAACAACAAAACAGTAAACTAAAATCCTATGCTTTCTGGTATGTATCAACGTTGAAGTAGTGTAAAGTTCTGTTCAAACACGTTTTGACATTTTCACAAATTTTTGCTTGCATAGACAAAACTTTTACAGCTCCAATTTTGGGTTCGTCAGTCATACCAATCCTTACAAAACTTAACTAGCATTTTTATAAAATTTACGGCATGTTCTAGGATTTGTGCGTTTATCAAAGTAGAATTATCATTAAGGGGATAGTTCACGCACCTAAAAGTGACATCAGTTAGACTGGAATTGGAATTACAGCAAAGGTAAATAAACGACAGCAAAGATCTAACAATACAGATAATATTCATTCTTTCAGCTATGTGGGGTAAATATTTTCTAAACGAAAATCAAACTTTGTTTATGCGCATTTAAATATTTTATAAATATTGAAAGGAATGCTTCAGTTATGTCTGTCGAGAATCATCCTCTTAAGAACTTTTAAAAATGTATTTTCTACTGGGAAATATTTATTTCTTTCACACATGAAATACACATTAGTATAATAAAGAAATGAAATCGACATAAGATAATTAGAAGTAATATTTTTCACATAACTTTTACGGTACAACTTTTACAAGGAAAATATCTATGTTACTTACGTATGCCACGATGTGATCGTTCCATTTCATAAGTTCATATAGTATTTATATCTCGTTAATTATTGTTTGTTTGTTTTTTTTACAATTGAGTTCCATAACCGTCAGCTCAGAATATCACACAGAATAAATGAACATGTATTGTGTTTGTACCTACACATTCATTGTTGTGTTTTGTGCTAACTAGGAAACGTTTACTAATTAGCAGAGAATGTCAGTTACTGCATGATGAATTGAACAATACGCTAATTTTTGTACTGTTTTTATTATGTTTGCTGTTACATGAATATACACGCAGTTTATACACGCATTAACATTATTTGTTAATTACTTCAATTTAATGCTTTTCATGAACAATAAACATTTTATACGGTTAGATACGCTCAAATATTAAAACTACTTCTTAATAGTTTTTTTCGGCTACAATTAAATTTTTAATTTCAGTTTTTCAACAACATAAATTTGATACTTCCTGTACTCTGATTACCTTGTTATTATTTATTATAGAATTAACAAAATTTTATAGGTTTATGAATCTTCTCAAACATAAATCATGTAGGCATATGCAACTATAAGGTGTATTAAAAAAATAAATTTTATATGCATTGAAGAGTTCCACAAGGTAATAATCTTGGACCGCTCTTTTGTAAATTTATGCTTGTTATTGTCATGTTTGATTTATTCGTTACTAATATGCCCCTTTTCTAATTTGCGTCAAATGCGTTACAGTTAATTCAACATTGCGTGTTCAGAAATGTTGCTCCACTTACAATTAGATGTCAGAATTCGTTATATTTTAGATATTTATCTCAAGTTTATTGGTTAAACGGTATTCTTCTAATTCCTTTTTTTATGTCTTCATTTTATGCCCTTATCCATTCTTGTGCAGTCTTTAAAGCATCGTAAAAGTTTTATTTCGCCACTGCCCACGTCTAATTTGCATATGTTAGGCTTATTAATGCTATATGTATACAGAATCTTCTCTTCTGAATTTATTTCGTAGAATTTCTAGGATTTCATGCTCTTTTTGGTTATTTTACGGACTGATAATAGTTTTGATTGATAATTATGTTAATTTGTTAATTAAAATGCTCTTTTCGTAAATGGCTTCGTGAAGATGATGTAGATTTAGTGGTATAGCATCCAATTTAGCAGCTCTTTGGATTTTTTTTTGTGGATTTCACAACAGCTATCAATCTGTTTTTATATTTATGAAGAGAAAAGCAAGGTCTTTTAGCAAAATTCTCATTTTTATGTTAAATTGCGAAGAGCTACATTGCAAGAAAAATTTTTGTTACAGAGATGTTAACTTATGGTTATGATTGAATTATATCAATGTTGACAACAATAACTAAACAATTATTCATCTCCAGACTGTTAGATGTTTGCTTAGCGAGTTACTTAAAAATGAAGGTAAAAGTTCAAATTGAGAAAGATGAAGACAAGCTATAGGAATTCGGAGATGTCAGAAGTCGAGAACACGGAGAAATCGAAATAGTTATAAAACAGTTGATCAAATCATTAACTTAAACCTCACCAACATCATACTCAGTGAGTTGTCTTCAGTGAAAATTTGAAACTTTCCAGTCGAAAAAGTACTGGAGTACAAGTACTTAAGAGTGAGGTTTAGTTCCGTCTTAAGTGTCGTATCAATCTCGAGCTAATCCTGCAATCAGTATTTGGTTTAACTTGGAATATTGAGTCTTAAGTTAATGGCACCAAATTTTTTTTAAGTCGCCCATATCCAGATAGAACAGTTACCTTGTTCCACATAGAATTACAAAACTGCAACTGTTTGTTACAGACGTATCATTCAATTCAATCTGAAATTGCATTAACTAATTATATAAGTAGAAGAATTTCAAATTCAAAATTGGGTTGATCAAAATTAAAATATCCTTACAGAGTTCACTTTACATCAAGGTAGACAAACTTGGCTCGTATAGATCAAAACAGTTTCGCATATTTTATGGCTCGAAAGTCAAAACCAAATTGTTTGGTTAAATTTCTGCTTGATAGTTATGTAGTTTATATTTGCCACGGGTATCAAGCTTGTCCACTCCTGCTTTAAATCGGGCCTGCGTCCATATTAGATCCAAATTGACTTCTTCCAGCTTCAGACACAAAAAATTTCTTCCTGACTCCAAACTAGAATTCGCATCGATCTGGCATGGTTTTGCTCTGGATGTGCCATTTACACTATCTTAAATGCATTAAAAACCATCCGGGCCAATAGACAGTAATCTGACTTCAGCAAGCACGCCTTGGTTTAGCGAGAATGCTCAGTTTACAAACTAAACTTAAGTCGCCTTAGAGCATGCTTGAGTAGAACTCGAGTTTGAGCTTGGCTCAAGTACTGACTGTTAGAAATCAACTTGAGATATTTATAATTTGCTAAATCAATAATCTTAACAAGCATTTATACTGTAGCAATAGAGACTGAACATTGAGAAGTAAGTTTAGTAGCGTTAATTCCCTAAAGTTTAAAACTCTCCATTAAATTTAATTGAGAGCAAACCAAACCGGTTAATATGATTTATCATTTCAAAGTTAAAAAACAAGATTTCTATCGGATTTACGCAAAAATGACTGACTTGATTTCGTTGCTTTTCGAATCTGATGCAGCTCAGAGATTTCACCAAGAGAATGAAGTCATTGTAATGCATCCCAAGAAGCTAATTAGACTTGAAGGCCATAATAAATTTAAACCCAGAAATGGTAAAATCAATAATAATAAGAGCAAATAACGTAAACTCGAGAAAAAACAATAATAGTAGAGTAAAGCTGTCTTTTTATGCGTAGCAGAATTAAACAACAAAACTGAATTTAGTCACAAAACTTAATGAAGTTCAACTTTAAATTTAACTAGTAGAGTTACCAACATCATTATAGAATTGCAAAATATGTAGATAATAAAAATATAGTCGTTTACGTAAAGGGCAATTGCCTAAGTTGATTAACTCCTCCTTTAAACTCATTATCTTAAATCACACAATCGCTACCTCCATCTTGTTTTGACCAATTAGCTACTTATGGGTTTGGTCTAGGCCGATTTTCAACTTGTAATTCAAGAGTCCGTCTACAACTAAAGGAAAATCAAAAACTACAATCGCGTCACAATTAAACCACAGCAAGCGTAAGATAAAAGCAAGAAATCAAGCACAAACACTACACAACAACGAAACTGACTGTAAGTCGCGAGTTCAACCCCAACAAGAATGCGTTATTCATGTTAACAAATTGAACTTCGGACGCTTCGGCTACACAGTATTACAACAAACAAGCAGATTTGAGTTAATTTTGTACAAACCAAAATTTTTTTATTTTTATTCCAAAGAGCAGAAAATCTGATGATTGTTTAATTAAACAAATCGATAGAACACCCTGTTATGTGCCCAAAAAGAAAAATCCAAATTGTCTAAAAAACTACAAAAAGATACAACAAAAAAAGATGTGTAGAAGTAAAAAAAAGTTTTTAAGGTTGCAAAACTCTGATTTAAAGTTTTGACCTAACATTTTACTTCCTCGATATAAAAATTCTAAGACTACCTCAAAACTATACTCTTCAAATTCTTTTTGCAAAATTTTCTGTTTACTTCAAGTTATAATAACTGCTTGTACGCATATTAAATTAAATAAGAAAACAGTTGCGAATAAACAGTAATTAATACAGTAATTAAGAAATTAAAATAATTAAATATAAATATTTTAAGAACAGACATTCATAAAGACTTATTGTATCTTCTCATAATTACGCTAAAAATAGCATGAAATACTATTTAAATATAAATCTGAACAATGTACGAGTTATTATTAGACACTGAATAAATTGTAGTAATAATATTAGTCTACAATCTCGATTATATTAAAAATAGTTATACAGTGTGTTTCAAAATTATGCCTGCAAGAAAATTGTAGACAAATTGAAAAATTCCAAAACTTACCATCATAGAAAGCTTCAAATTTCTTTCGCCAAAAACACCTGAACGATATAACTACCAAATAAAATCTGTATATTTGAAACTCTAGTTGTTATTTTTATTAGTTTAGATATAAAAACACCAAACCCATTTTCGCATGCAAATTTCAGTATTATTTTCTCGCTAACTAACAATAAAAAAATTTTTATGGTTAACCTACTTTTACTATAGATATATTTTGATAACAACATAGTTTTCTTGTGTTAAAATTCATGTGCTACAAATATATTAAAAGTTTATATCTTTTCGAAGCTTATACGGTTTTGTTTCAGATGTTTTTAAAAGTTAAAACACTACAAAATTCTTGTCGACTATAATCACGGCACAAAATTTATTACAACATAAAAATCCAATCAAATTTGTTTTAAGGTCTAACTGTGAGACGATTGTAAATTGGATCAATGCACTTGACATTTATAAAACTGGTAGTCTGTTGTTTCGAGCTTCTGTAATGATTTTGTTTTTAAAGATTTTTGTTAACTCTCTCCGTCTCTGACAGAACCGGATTATTTGCAAATTTTCTACTATAAAAGAAAAATGATCGAGTTAAATTTGTTTTTCGCCCATTTAGCCCGTTTTAATAATGACATCGTAACATGTATCTCCTCAACCCCAGTTGTATACTTGCCACGTGGTTCATGCAAGATACATAGCCACTCTAATTGCTGCGGGACGGCCTCGGGACGAGGCTAATGAGCCAGCAAACCGGGAGTGAGGACATGTCTGGCGCTTAATCGCCAACTCTGGGATACTGCCTGTCTGTACTTCGATCAAAGTTTCAGCAGCAAACACATGTTAACAAGGTATTTGCCTGCATGCCACACTGTCTTTTAACTGCAACCCATAGAATATTGATTTAATACAACAGAGATTTGTGGCTTTTGGATTTTGATGATTATATGAGGTACGTATAAATTTCTTGATGGGAAAAAACACAATCAATTAATTATATTAATAAAAAATGTCGTGTTGGTTTCTTTTCAGGAAGAAATTTTTTGCAATTTGCACACTGGATATATAACAGAAAAGTATTGACGCGTCAGTACAATAACTTTATGTCCAGGAGACTTATCTGAGTACGAATTAACAAAGTTACAAAATATAAGTCTTGCATTTGGTTGTGATTTATAGATCAATAATGTGAAAAATAGAAACGAATTTTAATTATTAGAAAGTTCTGTATTTTTTGGAAGAGAGAGTAGGTTCAAATCTACCAGGAATAAATCAATACAGATTTTGGCATAGCTTAGAACACAATTAACTAATTCCGCGCTCCTGTATATGTATCGTTAGGTACACTTGCAGTAAGAATTATTAATTTAAAGATGCCTCGGCCAAAACAAAAACGTTGAATTTAAAATAACTGTGGAACTTACCTTTTTTAGTACAATCTTGATGTAATGTCAAATACTTAATGTAGTATTTGTAATTTTGCAACAGTCAACGTTCACGTTTTTTGATTTCCCGTCTAACTAGAAGAATCGGAAGAATTTAGATTCTGCATGGAGGCGATCAATTTGATTTGGACTAAACCGTCAAAAACAAACCAGATGTTAAACTGTTTTGAATTTGTTTTGTCTTTATCATTACAAAATGCCACGCTCACATATCAAGCAGTTTGTTAGACAAATAGTCAGCGTTCACTGTTTTCATTAAGCTTCCTCATCTCTCATAGAATCAAATACAGTAAACTTGCCAATTAAAACATTAAGGTAATTCTCAACCAAAAATACTCGATCTAAAGTCAATAAGTCAGAAAAACTCTAAACCTAGAAGAGAATCTTTATGAGAAATTAAATCATTTAGATTAGCAGCACCGTGAAGTGTCGAAATATGCCCATTTCTCGTCAAAAAGCGACACATCTAACAAACCGTTACGTAGCTCTGACGTAATAGTTAAACTGTGAAAAAGCGCAGCTCGACTTGTATTCGAACTAATGGAGGGCAAAGCTCGAATTTAAACCTTTTGCAAAACTTAGCCTGACCTTTTTCTAAATAAAAATAATCTCAATTAGTGGTCGTCGAAGACGTCTACACCCATTTTTGCTGCCAGAAGGTTAGAAAGAAAAGAGGGCAAAGCTCGAATTTGAACCTGTTGTAAAACTTAGCCTGACCTTTTTCTAAACAAAAATAATGTCAATCACTGGTCGTCGAAGGCGGCCACACCCACTTCTGCTCCCAAAAGGTTAGAATGAGAGAAGCGCTTTAGCGTTATAGAGACCGACTGGAGCCAGCGTGTCGGCTGAATTTTGCATCTTTATTCTGTTTCATCAAATAACGCACGATGTACTAATCTCTTCGTTTTTACTGATTCCATATTTATCTCAATATGCAACTTTTAAAGCAATAGATACAGTTTCTCCAAGACTAATGCATCTTTTTTACTGATCCATGATTTTTTCATCACCAAGGCTTTTACAATTCAGATAAGAGAGTTACTATTACAAGACGTATTCAAATTAACCTTTGTCGCACTTATATCTTGAGATTAGCAAGACACTGATTGCTATAAACTTGCATTCAACTCTAGAAAGCCTGGATATCAAACGGCAGAAATTTCCTGCTATAGGTAAGTTATATCAGTAAGTTCAGCAATAAAAACAAAATGTGATAGAAGACAAAAAAATATTCTGAATTTCTCAATATGTGTAGATCAGGAAGTATTGTGTAGTAGACTGATTGTGATGGATACATCGATGTAAGATCATTATGACAATGATAGAATCAATTTTGAGATGTATCAGTAGATACTAATGATCTTAACGAACGGCCATTCAATTTGTTCAAAGCTTTTTAAAAGCTTGCCAATATCAAAAGATGCATTTTCTTGAATTTTAGGCCTAATGCTGGTAGTTATCATTGTTTCAACAAACTTTCACATTCTGCTTGTTGTAAACTTTCAGAACTTGATCATTCCACTGTACTAGATGCAATTAAAAATAATTACCAGCAGTTTTTAACCCACAGATTCTTAACCAGGTACTGCATCTTCTTCCTATCTTCATTTTCCACCCAAATTAAAAAAGTCACCCAAGCGAAAATTCTGAACTCTTTCTATGATAGGATAATGTCGTGGAATGTCATAAACCTCAACCTTTCATAACTTTTATTCTTCCGGAAAGTAGAAGAATGTTTCTTCGCCCTTGCTACTTTTAGAGAATGTTGGGTCGCCTTCTACACCTATGAGCGAGAGGAATCTTCTCAAAATACAGTAACCTGTCAGGATACCTCTGCCTTTTTTTCAATAGTTCAGCTTAGATAAGTTGTATCGAACTGTGGTTCTTAACCCAACGACATTCAGAGTTACTCATCCATTTTAAATCTGACGTGATCCGCTTCTTCTATATTCTTTAAGACTTGGATGAAATTGTTTTCTTTCATCGTGGGCAGCCCTTGCAAAAACAACAAATTGTACTCAAATTTATTTACCATAACATAGATAAAGATAGTTTTGGTTTGGTTCAAAAGACTGCTTGTCTTCCATACATAATCCATTAGTACAATAGAAGACTAGCTTGATCCGTTAAAATCCTACCTGTTCCGTCTCCCACTCTTTTTATTTAGAATTGTGTATTAAGAGTACTTCCTATGCAACCTTAACTAGTCCTCCGCCATTGTACCACAAGACCACTAAGCTCTTTGTCTGATAACGTTTGTGTAGCGCCAGTAGTTTACATGAAAATTAACTCCCCAACTCATACCACCCGCAAAAAAATTTTTTGTTGGTGCGACAGGAAATTTAGTGGAATTTTGGACAGCAAATATTTTTTTGCTGCAGCAACAAATTGATCTGTTCCCAACTCTAAAATAAATTATAAATTTGTTGTATCTATCAAAGTGCTGTAGTGGCAACAGCAAAAAATTGTACTGTGTGACAAAAACATTTGTTGCTTTTGCAAAAATATTTACTTTCCAAAATTCCACTAAATTTTTTGTAGCACCAACAACTCACTAGCTACTTGTCTTAGATGTCTACCGTGGATCAAGGGTTACATTGAGCTCTCCATTTTTTTCCTCTTGGAGGACTGACTAAGAGGCCATTCATCTTACATCGTGTTTCAAACTTGCATTGGACGTTTGAAATTCAGCTGGTAACTAGCATTATTAGAAAGCAGAAGTGGAGCGATAGGCAGGAAGTATTCAGTTGAATGAACTTTGAGCACGAAGACTCAGTTTCTCTAGGTCTAGCATTATCACCAAAACTGTCAAGGAGGCTTTACGTAACTCATAGTTGCTATCAGAAGAACTATTTTGGTCTTTTTTTACAATGAGAGCAAAACGTTTCATTCAGACATTCAAACTAAGCATCAGTTTTTGTTCATCAAAGTCTAACCATGAACTTCTAGACGTGATAGTATGACTGGGTGCATTTTGTTTTGATGTTTTTTATAGTGTCAGACAAGACCATAGAACGCTTAGGAAGAATATATCAGACTAAGATGGTTCCTGAGAAACTCTTTATATTCTCTTTGAACAAGTTTAGAACTATACAGAAGCTGGTCATCGTTTCTTTTTTGGCTTATTAGCTAAAAGAGCAGACTAATCTGAACTTAACATAACACCGCTGTATACATAAACATGAGTGAATGAGATTAGGAATCTTAACCTATTACATACTACTTTAGCAATTAACTACCATAACAAAACTCAAGCACTGTGTGTATCTCTTTATCTATAAGGCAACAATAGAGTTATTATGATGTGATATGGCACACAAAAAATGCCAAAAGAAGTATAACTACTTACGTTTATGTTTTATGTATTTTGACTGATTCTCCAGAGGTGCAACTTGAGCAACACATAGAACGATGCAACTCGTTATAGTGTTTCTGCAAGTTTCCATATTTGAAAACAGGAAATATCAACGTATACAGGTCATATTGAGAATGAAATATTCAGGATAATAAATAATAAAAGAAAATGTGTTTACATCTAAACTGTTTTCATCTATTCAGTTCATAGTAAACAAGTCGTTCGTTACACTCAAAAACTTTTATATACTATGTATATTTGAGTTCTAAATCCTCTTTATGTATAATTTGTTTTTTTTGCATCAGTGTCTTTATATAATTATCACACGTTTACTCATCACTTTTATTTTCAATCTTAAGACAATTACTAATAAGAGTTTCATGCTAGCTTTACTTTCATTTTGAGATCATATTTATTACTTGTTAAAATTTTATGGATACATTAATCAGTAGAGAAATGACAAATTAATTTGGATTGTTAAAAAGTAATCACTTAAATGTCTAGACTTCTAACGACCTGATGAAAAGAGATCTTAATCAAGTGAATATGTACTGCATGCATGGTATGGAATCTTCAGACTCTTTTTGAGCAGAATTTTATGTAATACCATGAAATTTTATTCGGAACAAATGTAAATGCATCCGCTACATTATGAGTAAAATAATAACAAAAAAATACAGGTATACAGGTGTATTGCGGACATTAAAAAAATTCATTTGTGTAAACTTCATTATTTGAAGTAGTGTTAAAATTTTATTTGAAGCATTTACATAATATAATTGAAATGTTTTTATTGATAATTAACTTTTTTCCTTATTTTTATTTTTTCGTTTGCATCTTTATTGTTTTTAATTTTCATTTTTTAAGAGAAAAAATTAATTCAAGGCTTAATTATAGCAGTAATAAAACTAAAATAAATAATAAATTATTTTATTAAAAATCAGAGAGAGTTCTGTAAATTATTACAGTTTCACTTATTGTTACACCATATTATTTTTGTGTCAATTAAATCTGGAATATATTTATGATTTATGTCGAGATTAAATAAATTTTAAAGTAAATAAATAAATAAATAATCAAATTAGCACAAGCCGCAGACACAATAAAGTAATTGAAGGAAATACAAGACCATATTAAAAAGTTGGTTGCTACATAAATTAACGGTTAACTCGAAAAAACTACTCTCAAGGATTTCCTCTACCGCATATTAAGTATGAATATACAATTCGCATACCTTTTAAAGAGACACAGTTATTTAGGAAGCACACACATGTTCTATATTCGTGTTAAAATGCGCTTAGTCATAATTTGCATATTATTATAACTTTTGTAAATATAATTCTTTCTTTTCTAGTTAGCTAGGTACACTACAACATAACATTTTTTAGACTCGCAATTATTTATATTAAAACTAAGAATGTTATGTGTGTACACTTTATTACCAGGAGTATGTGCGAGAGGAGTCAAAACTTTAAAACGGAATAATTTAGTTAAACATGACAGTTAAAATTTAATTATGTGTCCAAGCTCGCTTTATGAATATGAATGTGGTCATTGTAGATCTTGGCCCGAGGGATTTACCACGAGAGGAGCCTTGTATACAAACACGCCTGAAGATTATACAAAATGAAATGTGTTTTGTCATAAATCAGGATTGGGACGTGTCTCTATAACTTCATTACGGATTATTATATTAATCACGAGATGCTTGTGGTTTAACAATAGATTTGACAGCTTTTCTCTTATAAAACCATATGATGCATTGTGCATTTAGACACTATTCTGCGGTTTGTTTAGATTTTTTTTACAATTTTACCGCGTATGTGCATTGTGCATGCATGAATGTACCAGAGTAAATACATCAGACAAAAAATTATAATTCGGTTTCTTTTTTTTTATTGATTATTAAAACGAACGCAACAAGATTTTATTGATATTTAAATAACTCACTCTATCAACTGTAATAAAATATTCAGTAAAGGAAAAGTTGTGGAACGGCTTACTTTAAGTCATAATTTTACTATCTGACAACTAATGCCTTTAGACTGTTAAATAGTGTTCTCCTGCAGGTGAATATTACAACCAGATAATAATATAAAATTTAAATTATGTGTCTACGTATTAAATATCTTGTTTCCTTTTTATTTTTTAATTTTATTTATATTTGTTTATCATTCTAGTTTTTTATGCTTGGTTTTCTAAAATAAAAAATCTTTCAAACGTCAACATGAACGCATTTTGCCAATTATGCTACTATTACCGTTTATCATACTGATTCATTGTTGTATCACGCTATAAATTAAACTACCGATGTTCTAATTTAAGAATAATTCTAACAGTACCTGTTCAGGCTCAATTTTAGTTTTTAGATTTTAAGCATCACTCATAGACGTATGCTATAGATACCAATAGATCAAGGAAGCAAACATCAAAATACCTCTAATTACATTGTTGTAATTACAATAAATTGCCGTCGATTGGTAATAAACGTTTTGCTTTGCCATTTAGGTTCAGAGTAAAATTTCTGTTTGTACAGTACATTTTCATAAACGCAAAATTTCGACGGATACTAGTCGCAGAAAACTGAATCTATATCCTGAACCAAAATTAACTAACAAGATCAGTATACGAGGGTGGTCTGAAAACTTTCCGACCTCAACGTGAAGATGGCAGCACTCGTAAATAAAAGCTACTGAATTTCGTTGTTCATCTGTTGACAGTTGACACCAAAGTTTCAGCCATTTTATACGTGCAGTTTTTATATAACAGTCGTTTGAGTGAGTTGATGTGAGTTTTTTTGTGAAAATGGACAAGATCGAGTATCGAGCTGTCATTAAATATTTGTTTTTGAAAGGCAATACGCCTTCGCAAGTAAAAGATGAGTTGGATTCTGTGTATGGGGACTCTGCACCATCATTGTCCACACTGAAATTTTGGGCTGCTGAATTTAAACGTGGCCGTAAGAGCTTGGGAGACGATGAACGTTCGGGACGTTCAAAAACTGCAACTACCGACGAAAACATCGCCAAAGTTCACCAAATGGTGCTAGACGACCGCTGAATTAAAGTGAGAGAGATAGCAGAGGTTATGAACATGTCAAAAGAACGTGTTTGTCACATATTAAATCAACATTTAGGGAGAAAGCTGTCCGCGCGTTGGGTGCCCCGTTTGCTCACGTTAGACCAAAAACATGTTCGAATGAATATTTCCAACGCTCTTTTGGCGCGGTTTAGGCGAAATAAATCCGAGTTTTGGCGCCGATTAATTACTGTAGATGAATCTTGGATACATTATACGCCCGAAACAAAAATACAGTCCAAACAATGGACTGCAAAGGGGGAACCGGCTCCAAAAAAAGCAAAAACTGTTTTTTCGGTTGGGAAAATGATGGCGACTGTTTTTTGGGATACTCATAGAGTTATTTTAATCGATTATCTTCAAAAAGGAAAAACCATTAAAGGAGCATACTATGCATCATTACTTGACAAGCTGAAGGCAGAACTTGCGAAAAAACGACCACATTTGCAGAAAAAGAAAATCCTGTTTCACCAAGACAACGCACCACCTCACACCTCAGCGGTTGCCATGGCGAAAATTAACGAATTACGGTTTGAACTGCTTGACCATCCGCCTTACTCACCAGATCTAGCCCCAAGCGACTTCTTTTTGTTGCCTCATCTAAAAATTGCGCTCGGAGGACAAAGATTTTCGTCAAATGAAGAGGCAATCACCTTCGTGAACAATTATTTTGCAGAGAAAAATGCCGAGTACTATTTGGACCGGTTACAGAGATGGGAGCATCGCTGGGAGAAGTGTGTAGAGTTACAAGGAGACTATGTTGAAAAATAAAAAAATTTTCAGAAAAAATGTCTTGTATCTTTGTTAGGTCGGAAACTTTTCAGACCACCCTCGTATACTTGCAGGGCTTTAAATGCCCTTTAAAAGAAGTTTGTTGTTTATAGAACAATCTTCAATAGTATCCATTGCCTAAACATATTCCTTGTGTACAATCTGTTTACATGTGCCTTGCTAAAGTCATAAAGTGAACGCTCCTTTAAGCTCAAAAGAAATAGTTTCCATTCAGGCGGGTAGTTTTCGTTCTCTAAAACTTTGCTCCGAGACGCTAAGCTGTGCTTCAAAATACAAACTGCAATAAAATTTACAAAAAGATATTTTTGTCAGAAAAAAAACCCTGCGTATTGGCCCTTTGAGCTTATGACATCATACTGATCTTCTTTCCTTTAAGAAGCTTCCACTATCAAATGCGAAATTGAGTTTTTCTCTAATTTGCAAAGTAGAAAAACATGTAGAAAATCCAGATGAGCAAACAACAAATGAGTTTTGCAAGACAGACTTTTAATTTAAGGATTCTTGAAACAGACTAGTTTCTCTGCACAATTGAGCCTTTTTCAGATCAGATAGGCTTTCTTTGAATCGACAACTTTCCTTATTCCAACCAGGAGATTGAACTTCTTGTGGGTAATTTCTTCTTTAAGATTTAGTATATATACTCTGTTGCAGCTTTCGTATTTACATTGCAAATCAAATTTCCAGACCTTCCCAAGTCTCCTGTGACATTTTTTTCTGAAAATTTCTTGCAGCTATTCTACTATTCAAGGACTGATCCATAACCAAGTGTTACTTCATTGTATCTATCTACCTATCCAGGTAAGTTTTTTTCTTCGAGTCTAGCAGTTTTGATAATAAAAATTTAAATTCACTAACAGACTTCGTTAGCCTGATTTTGTTTTGTTATGTTTGCTTTCAAACCCATATCAAGCTCTTCAGATCGAACTACTAGGTTTCTAAAGAGAATTATGTGATTTTTCTGGTCAAACGGGTTTTCCTTCCATTATACCAAAATCGAGTTTTTTTTTCCTTGATGTCTACTATAATGCGGTAGCTTGTTATTGTTCCTTCTTTAACAAGCTTTTAGTATCAAGCTTAGTTGTATCTTAAATTTTAGCAATTTCTAGTACTTCATGTTAGGCTTGGAGCGTTGCAAACACACATCAGGCTTTTCAGAACGAACCTGTTGGTTTTTCTAAAGAAGATTAATTCTTTGGTTAAATAAGCTTTTTTTGGGGCAGGTTGAAATTTCAATCAGTCGTGCTTTTCAGCTTGTTTTCAAAAAACTGTCCAGACTTTTAAAACGATTGATTCACCTGTGATTTCTCGACCGGTCGCTTCGAATCAGCAAATAGATTTTACGAGACTAATATTTGTATTAAGTAAAAGACTTTTCGAACCCATATCAGGCATTTCAGATCGAACTCAATTTTTAAAACATACTTAAAGTAGGTTTAGACCTGGTCTAAGGTTTCAAAACAAAAGTCTGTTTCTGAGTTGTTCTAAAAAGAAGAAAAGGAATCCGAGTGGTCTAAACCACAAACTAGGTTTTGTAATTGTCCTAGAAATTGGGCCGAAGGGTTTTTAGAGAACTTCAGCTTCCTTGGTCAATTTCTTTCTGAGCAGCTCAAGCAATCGCACTTTGCAGGACAGTCAAATCTGACCAATCGGAATTTTTATATCAAATGCACTTTTGTTATTCACCGCATAAGAGTGACTAATCAAAGGGGCGCTATCTTGATTGAGCTCAAGTCTGTTTTCGAATTAAAGTCTCCTCCACAGAAAGCAAGAGAGAGGTTTTTTAAAGTTTATGCAAAGGAAGCTCATACGCACCCGGCGTACCTGTAATGCAATACTTTGTTATAATTTTTCTTTTGTGAAGTGTTTGGAAAATGGAAACTAAGGCGTAGTAAATACAAATCGAAAACTAATTCTTTGTTAGACTTGGGGCTTCCCATATTCAGACTTCTTGGATCGAATCTAAGGGCGTAGCCAGGTAAGGGCTAATAAACTGTCCTGAAGAAAGTGGACGATTTTACAAAAGAAACGTTGGAAAGATTTTCATCAAATTCTCGAAAACTGATGCTGACTGTCTGAATCTGTCTATGTGGTTGAGCGCTATTGAACATTGTTTTAGAAAGATTTTCGCATCAAACTGATACGGAATATTTGCCCCTCCCTAATATCAGTTCTGGCTACGCCCATGATTGAATCTGATGAGTTTTTAAAGAAATCTGGCTTCTTTGGCCAAAGAAGATATCTTTTGGGAAGTCATGGCTTTGCAGCCCTTTTTTCGACCCAATTAGACTTTTCAGGCTTTGCAGGATATTCATCCAACGGTGCTTTTTTGACCGGCTACTTATTTCGCTCCAACCAGCCGGAAGATTTGTTTCATTAGAGGTTACTTCTTTAAGAAGCTTCTAATATCTTGCCTCATAGTGTGAGGAGTCTATTTTATCTTTAATTTCAATCATTTTGATCACATAGAAAATTGAATTGATAAACTTTTAAGTTTAACCTAACACTTTCAGAGTAGGGGAATTAATTGATCATTTCGAGGCATTTAAGTTAATTTAGTTTTTTAAAGTTTTGTCAAATTCCTTTAAAACTGTTTCAGAGGTTTTGACGCTTGCATCATTTATCTCAGTTAACATTAAACTGTACAAGAATAGAATGTAGTGTTCTTCTGGAACTGAGAAGAGCTCAAAGTGCTCAAATACACACAAAAGGTTGAAAAGACACTGGTCTGGAGTCTAAATCTATTTTATTCTCTGAAATTGAATTCTGAAGATGTGTCGTTCCTCCAAATACTAAAACTAAAAATCTGCGTGCCAAAATAAATAAACTCAACATGTTGACGGAATAGGCTATTCCGGCAATACAATAAAAAATACACATAGAAATGGAAAACAGTAAGCAGATAAAATAAAA
Organism: Ignelater luminosus; assembly: GCA_011009095.1. Classification (NCBI taxonomy): domain Eukaryota; kingdom Metazoa; phylum Arthropoda; class Insecta; order Coleoptera; family Elateridae; genus Ignelater; species Ignelater luminosus. The sequence continues at coordinate 231,658 of VTPC01089487.1, forward strand.
ATAGTTATTAAAGTAGCTTGATGGCTATTACTACCGAAATATTTAAAAAGATTGAAAAATGTAAGTGAGCCAAAAGATAGCAGCAAAGATATATATAACGATAACCATAAACTTATATTGCTGTCATTATATTGATTGCATTATATGGAAGCGATGCATAGTTCATAATATTAAAAGACCAAAGAAATAGAGAAACAGAATCAACAAGATAGAAACAAGATAAGAGCAAGAAGTCTAAAAGGAGACCAAAATAGTTCCCAAAATTTATTTATTCGTAGCTTTGCATTACGGAATGCAAAATGCTGCAAAGAAATCTTTGATCAATCCAATGCTAACCAAATCGGCAGAAAATAAATTCCCAAGAACCAAAAGGGTACACATAGATTAATCAAAGAAATATTTAAAGTTGCAAATAATGAAGATAATTTGGACAATGAAATTGGTAAGAAATTTAGATTTTTTGTTGCTTTACATTATTATGAGAAGTAAAAAACTGCAAAGGTAGAGGAAAAATTGCTCAAATCAAAATTGAGTCCAAGAAATAGTTGAAGAAATGACACCATGAATATTAATTTTTGATTCAATGGATACACGTTGGCTGAATTGTGAATAATGCGCAAGATTAATTTAAGTTTCATATTTAAAAAAATGTAAGTAATCGAGATTATTCAAAAGAGTGTATCAAACACAAAAATTTTTAATTTAGAGTTGCAATAATTATAGATTATAGCCTAATGAGCTACCTGTTAACTTAACCTGTCTCGGTAATTAAAATTTATGTACGCTTACCTTGTCTAATTGTTAAAGTTAACAGGAAGTCAATGTTATAGCATAACCACAGACATCAGGTTTGTAAATTATTTCCTTAGCAATATTTAACTACCAATATACAGTTAATATCAATTACATTAACATTATATTTGACGACGACTGTACAAATAAAAGTGACGATGAAATTTCCCATCATGGAAAGTTGACATTTAAAACGAGTTTAACTTGATGTTAAGTTCATGCAGCAATTAAATTGTAAAATATCTCTAATTAAAAATTAAACCGTAACGCAGAAATCCTGACGTCCAGTTTTAAAGTTTTATCAGTACAACTTTTATAATCTAATCTAAGAAAAATTTTAATGGTAGAAACTGGTGGATGTTCTTTTTCTTGTTAGTTTAACTTATCTAAAGAAATATTTCCGTTATTAATGCATATCAAGAATGTATATCATTTCCGCTACAATGTTAAGTACAAATATCTGTTTTTAATAATAATAATACTAAATAATAGTAGTAATAATATTGCAACGAAACGAAAAGCTATTAGTGCATATAAAAGATGATTTATACCTAAGAATGCGCATAACTTCGATTTATAGTACTTGCTATTGTAGATGTAGCGCTAATAGCACTTCTGAAACAGTTACTTATAAATGTAATAAGGCAGCTTTATATATTATTCAAACACGCCACTAAATTTTTTCCTATTTCTGCATATTATAATAATGTCATGCATGCATATGTAATTATGTTGGTCACGATAATGCTTAAAACAAAGCTTTTGTGTTCACGAATTTGCTTCCTAGAAGTGAATCGTGTAATCAACTAAAAACAATAGGTAATTCTAATTCGTTATATAGAGACAAACATCCTCCTAAATAAAAGGTGAATACATACGGAATATGTATGTCCTTGTATTTTCTGGTGTACATGTCTCAGTCTCTCTTGGGAGCACTTTCATATTCGCAACACCTGCACGCTTAATTTTTTAATTAAATAAATAAAATCATAAATACATAATTTGTAACATTCACACATAAATTTTAACAAAAAGCATTACTACTACTGTTACAACATCCTTTTAAATTATTAGAGTGAAACCCGAACAAAATTCTTCTGATACATAATTACAAAATCCTAATTAGTTGATAATACTTACTGCTGACGTATAAAAAGGTGCTTGGTCTGCACTCAGTGCAGGGAAATATGCTGCCATTCCTTCTGGATAAGGGGCACTATACATAGATAATGGTGGTAGTCCGGGAACACCACCAGCTAACCTTTGGTAACCCAGTAGTTCATATTGACATGAACATACGCTTTGACCGGTAATTGGATCCGTGAAAAGCGGTCGACCCGTATCACAACAACGCTGCGTTGTTGGCGGGCTTCCAGGAGTTGGTGCCGAAGAAGTTACTGCCATGCTTGTTGGTGGTGGTGTGGGTTGACTAGGTCCTGACGATACTGTGCTCTGAAACAGAAAAGAAAAATGATTACAATCTCAGCTTTTATTTACAGTTTATGAATATAATAAATTAGATGAAAATTATCTTATTATCAGGCCTAAATTGCTAATTGATATAATTACACAGCGTTTAGAATATCTAAAGGCTTAATTAGGATTATTATTTATGTATCTTCTATCAACGAATTATAATTTTGAAGCTCGAGTATAAAAGCTCCATCGGATAACTACTAATCTTGAATGCTAATCCTTAAAAAATAAATTCTTACGAGAAGTATGAATGAATTACTGGTCAACCGACGAAACTGGCATAATTATTCAATGTTCATGATTCAATTTAGAGAGAAACCAGAGAAAATCCATTGATAATGCGTGTTAATGTACACAAACGAGTATACGCATATAAGCAAGTTTCTCTGAATTTCAAGGTATGCAGAAAATAATCAAAACAGACATTAGTAGGTACGGAAGATAGAGAACCACCAGCTACAGAAAACTCAAAGTTAAAAATCAAAACAATAATTTCAGATTTAATACTCCCTTGGTCTTTGGAGAGAGTTTGAAAACCCAAAAAAACAGTTTAATTTTCTATCAAAATCGTAGGAGCCTGGTTTTTGCTCCGTTCGACTTTTGCCTCTTTCCCAAAATAAAAAAGTGATTGGATTATTATTATTAAAAATTGTAAAGAAGGTACTAAAGTAGTTTAAATAGGCGGCCGCATTGTAAAAAGACGAGCCAAACAATCAAAACATGACTCCAGTAGTTAACAAAATATTCAAAAATACCAAACTTTAAACTACGAGATGTATAAAGTTTATAGTCATGTCAAATCGAATTCATCCAACAAACCTAATACCAACAGAAGATGTTTCAAGAATCTATCATAGAACCAATGACCCTCCTTTTTTTCCCTAATTTTCAGAATTCTCTGAAAGAAAGACAATCGAAGTTTTTAATAGCAAGTTCTATTAAACCTCAACTTTTAAAGCTGTCGGCTAATTGTGGCATACTAGTGGGTCTTCACGTGTACTACGGGAATGACCAACTGTGCTCAGATACCTATCACGTGATAAATGAGAAACTCAGAAATTTTCTGAATTGCAGCAAATATAAAATATGAGAGAGACAGATAAGTGCCTCTTCTTGTTTCTTCATTCCTACACCTTTGTTACCGACAGGACTTAAAATATCTGTTCCAGTATAATCTATAAAGAAGTCCAAGTTAATACATACGTGCGAAATCTAAACATCTCAAGACTGTAGAGGGCCAAAGCCAAAATCCTAATTGAACTACGAAACGTCAGAAGTAAAACTGAAAGCGCTAAAATTATTTTTGTACTACATTGAGAAACGGGACTGGTGTTTTGAAGATAACCATTGCCTATGGAAAACCATATTAACCTCATCAGTTTTTAATTTGATGCATTTTGTTTTTACAGAACTCCTTAACCACAATTTCTTGGGTACAAAACCCTAAAAAGATTTAAAGCCTAGTTAAGTCATCTTTCATTACAGAATTGAATTCAATGACAAAATAAAGAAATGTTCCTCCTTAAAAGAGTTTTGTTAAGAACTTTTAAAATTTCTTGTGGCTAATAATTATACATTTTTAATCCTATGGGTCAGCAAACGGCTTCATCAAACTTGAGAATGCTTATTTTGTCATTTAAGTTAATAGAACAGAGTAGAACTGGAATAAAGCTATGGAAATTAGAACCGATGTTGTCATAATTCACTAATTACAATGGCGAGTGCTCAGTTTGCGTTACTCACATCAGTGACCTTTAATGTAGATCTTATTGCTCGATATTATTTTTACTTGTCCATTCACCTACTAAAAATATTGTTTCAGACTTCTGCTTTCAACTATTCCTTTTCTGCAGTGATTAGATACATTCAACAGTCTACCAGAATTCATAACTACATTTTTAACTTTCCTCTGGAAGAAATAGCATTCAGAGATTTTAACTGTCACAATCACAATTCTTGAATAGGTAAAAGATTGAGATGAACAAGATAAACGTATTCGTCTTTAGGGTGAGAAGATAATGATAACTAATAAGATTTCTCCCAATAATCATGGACTCGGAGATAGTGAAGAATAGCAGCAGAGACCTTAATAGAAAGTTTGTTTCTTCTAAGACGGAATTTCTCAACCTGGGTGTAACAACAATCATTTACATATTGGCCAACAGAACTAGAGAGCAATTTGTATACTGACCAACAGTCAAGTTCTGTAACGTCTTTAGGGTTTGTTAATAAGTACTCAGATGCAGAACTGTGAAGCTATCAAAAATGTTAATCTGTTAAAAGTTTCTAGTTGAGATCGATTCTGGCAATAGATAAGACGAAACTTAAGGCAGTTTGAGTTTTAAACATATACCTGGATGTCAATCACTATATTTGATTTCCAAACTGACGGTGTCACTGAAAAATATCATTGTCGATACATTCTAGGAACGACACAGTAGAGAAAAGATACATTGAGCTAAGTGAAAAGTGAATCAAACTTGTCAATCTTGCCTAAGCAATATCAGCAAAATCCTGTAGACAATAATATAGAAGACCACAAAGGTAAAAAGATTGAGAAACGTTGTTCAATGTACAGATTATACTGAGAGTGATGTTCTCTAAAAAATGACATTTCTTGGCTTAATTAACTTCTTAGAACTTCGACATAAAGTACAAATAAATTAGATTTGCCTTGATAGAAGATGTTTCTCCCACCAAATAATGTTATCACTTTCAAAAATTGTTTAGGAAAAAAATCAGTTAATTGGGCACAATATGCCTTATGGTATAAAAATCACAAATATTTTATAAGTTAAAATGGCGTCCCAAAAACTGTTTTTTTTTGTATGCTTTGCAAATAAGCAAATTCTTGAGAGTTTACTGCATGAAGATCAAAACAATATAAATTGAAAGCAGTCATGTAAAGCACTAATAATTTTTTTCATTTTAGAAAATTCGATAAACAAAGAATCTGGGATATAAGGAAACTTTTAATTTAAAGCTTTGAGCCATCTTGAATAGTATGACTGACTCTTGTTTCACTTTCTAGATTTTGGATAGTTTTCTTAAATGAGCTAAACTAAAGATTCTGATTTATGTAAATTTTCGATATTTCGATATTTTGATTTTTGTTTTCGATTATTCAATAAGAATTATTGTGTACATTGAGGAATAGAAGCTTGAAGCGCTCAGCTGACACCATTTTAATTTGTTTTAAAACTTTCGGACAAATTCAGTTAACACCTTCACTCTTTTAAATTAAATTTGTATAAGAAGGTTTACTAGTCTTTTACCAAACATGAGGCAATTTTATTTTATTTTAATTTCTTCAAATGTTTTATCTTCAAGGTCAATAGCTTTTTGTTTCCAATATCAATGAACCGGTAATTGTGTAAGTTCCTTTAACCATACTAACTATTTTATGTTAATTTTGCACATAATTCATTTACCGGCTCTAGTTTACAATTTATTAGTTTTATAATTCAGTACATACAAAAACAAAATTTACAGAAAGAAACTTGTAGTTAATATGTTTCAAATGACTCCTTTCAAAAGAATATAAATTGTTGCTTTTATTACTTTATTCAGTCAGGTATTGGAGCCTAAAATCGTTTCTAATAGAAGACTTTTATTGGCGCCAGAGGAAGTGGCTACTATACCGGGAAGGTTTACAAATTCAGCTTTATTGAATTGAGGCTAATGGTAATTTAAAACAATTAAACCCTTCAAGAATAATTTTAATACATTTTTGCTTATTTCTACCCAGAAAAACATAAATTTTAATTTTTATGGAATTCTTAGTTTTTCCCAAGGAAGTTCATTTATTATGAGGAAATAGAGTTAACCGTGAAGTAAGAAACAATTTATATTTAATCAGCAGGATACATAGAAAAAAAAATAATGCATATTAAGTTCATAATATATGCAAATTTGTTAGATTATCTTAACTAATAATAAACGAAACCTTTAATTACAAAAAAAACCTTAATTTGGGAACAATTTGACATTTACAACTGAGAAGTTGTAAATTTAAAAAATTTATTAACGCAAAAAAAGCTATTTAAAATTATACAATTATACGTACAGAAAAATCAGAACGGAATTGTAAATTTAAAAAGTGAAAATTATTAAAATAAAAAAAATTAAATTAAAACAACTTTCTAGAATTACACCAAAAATAAGTTGTTACTCCAGATTTTTATTTTTAAATACATCAGCTTAACTACTAAACAGTGAGATTAAATTTTTTTTATTTTTTGTCAAAGTTAATGAAAAACATTGTATTTTAAGTCTCTTTAATTAATATAACAAGTAATAATAATTAGTAAACAGATAAGGTACCAAAAATATCATAAGGATACGGTCATCATCAAGGTTTTATTCAAATATCCTTTCAACATAATTTATCAGAAAAGCAACATTTCAAAAATTATGGCTTTTTTTCTAAACACGTGTAGATAGAAAGAATAATTTTTATTACTTCATAATTACTCGAATGTTGTATATTACGATGATGTACACAACAAAGTGCAATAAAAAGTTAATTAATTCAAATATAAAAAAACAAACCAATATAGAAATGACTTCTGTATTTAAAAATTTGTCTCATTCACTTTGTTCTTGGATAAAGTCTAATTAAAATGTAATAAAATTTTACATCTGCTGGTTTGTATTTTTTTAATACTTTCTAGTTTATAATTCGTCTTACGATTAAAAGTTTCTCTCTCGCACACACAACACAACTGTTTCATATTTAAAATTTTACTACCTACATGCCTAGAAGGAACTTGCATAATTTTTTCGCATTATATAAACTCAAAAGTTTTATTTTACATCTGGAGAATTTTGATATCTATATTATAATCTAAATTAGTATATTTTTATAATTATAATGTTCTTAAACGGTAACTTGTCCCATTTATTTCTGAACCGTTGCTATTTATAATGTTAATTTGTTGTTAAAAACTTGTTAATAAACATTTTAGCGTTTTTTTCAGGAAACATTTAAACTTATATGTCTTTGAAAACTCTACATCTTTATAATTGACAGAAGCTACTATTTTTTATGTATAAAAGCACTATGGGACACACATTTGCATTCTTATATAAATTAAACAAATCTAAATTATATGCTATTATACTGAAACGAACTAGATATTTTAAAGATAAGTGAAAGTTAAGATAAAAGATAGTTAGCTGTATACTATACATATATACGGAGGAACAAGATTTTGTTTATGTTTGCATGCAAATCGTTGTTTATGAGGCTGAATAGGGATGTCGTAAGGTAGTGTTCTACGACATGTACTATTATCTAGTAAAGCAACTCTTGAATATCATAGGCCTAAAAGTGTTTCTACCTACAACCTTTTAGATTTTGTTGTATATAAAAAATGCAGTACAGTAGCATCTACGCCGGCTCTAGACAAAACTCCTCAAGCTTAGATACAACTATTTAGAAAAAAAATTGTTAACTAACAGAACAGGATTGCAGGGAAACTGCAAACGTTGAAACTACTAGTATCCGGCCAAATGCTAATTATAACCATCTGTATATAATTTCAACAAAGTGTCAAGTGTGTACCTTTCGCAATACCTAGCTCGGTGTTCCCTATTTCCATTCAGCGATATTTCGTGATTTTATAGTTCACTTGATTTTTATTTTTGATTCTATTCAATCCTTATTTTTCATAGAAACCTAAAACACAAAAATCTAATTTTTAATAAAAATTGAAATTTTATTTTCTGAATTACAACATTAAATAGACAAGCAAAAATAATGTCAGACAATTAACCAAATTTCTTTGGCCAGTCTGATTCGTTCGCACAATTTCTAGCGGATTTCAACTATCTTTGTTTTTTCCTCCGCTAATAATTATTATTTGCTATGCTGCGGTAGAGCCTATTCGATATACGTTACTAACTTAGTCCTATTAGGGTTTTTCGTTCTTTATGCTTTATAGACCTTTTCCATATCAAGATGATACACCAGACTGCCGATGCTATGATACTTCTCTTTCCTGCTTCTGGTTTTTGGCATGATTCCCAGCTGTAATGTACCTAATATGTGTAAGTAGTCATTTGTATATTCTTTTCAAAGACCGTAGAAGCCTGCACAGGCCGGGTTTTCTAGTCGGGCCTCAGTTTAAAGATCAATTGGTCTTGTCGGGCCTGTCGAGCTATTGGAGCCTGTTAGACCATACCAGTCTGTTAAGCTTTTTGAACTTTTCGGCCTTTTGGGCTTCTCGGGTCTGGCGGGTCATTCGGACCTCCCGGGTCGTCAAACCTTTTGGATCTCTCGGGGCTGTTGGGTCATACGGGTCGTGTCGGTTCATCAGGCCTGTTGGGCTTTTTGAACTTCCTGGCCTGTCTAAAAGACCACTTCTAGATATTTCATCCCTTACATTGTTTTGATATCTACTACTTTCAGTTAAATACTTAAATCATTGATTTTCCACATTCATTGATTTCGTAGTGTCACGTTCAGTTGTTTCTCTGTTAGTCAAGCCTTTACTTCTTCAATTGCACGAGAAGCCTTTTTACAGTGCCTAAGCGTTTTTTCCTCTGATTAGCAACGCTATACCATTCAGATCGGTGATTTCTAATAAACAATTGTAATAAATGTTCCATAGTACGGATCTGAGAGACACCTCCTGTTGTTGATATAGTTTTCTATTAATTGCACAATATTATAGTATTTCAATACTATCTCACTGATTTCAACGTGTCTACTGTGCTGTGTCCTTTCTGGAAATCCAAAATTGTCTGTTATTAATATCAATCTCTTCTTTCAGTCGTACCGAGATCGTTATTGTTTCGAACAGGATACGACTTGGTTGTTTTATCAAAAAACGTCCACAGACAGCACCACAAGGTGTCGAACTCAATATATTTACAATTTTTCGCTAGAAAGTGAGAAGACGATAGTTCAAGTGCAAAGATTTAAGAACGTGTTAAAGGGTTTCTTCTCTCCCTCTGACACTGTGACGTCGCTGATTGGTTATTAACATCATTACAATAAATAGAGATTTTTCCGAAACGACGTGTTTTGCTATCAAAGACTTTTCAAAAGAAACGTTTTCAAACAGAACTTTCCGGTCTTTTGTTTTTATTTCTCTAAACGATGTTCTGTATCTTCGGTATGAATGAATGAATTTTTTGTAGATGTTTTCACACAATTCAATGTCACGGCATTTTGTTTCTGTTCAAAATGGCGTCGAATGAGGTGGTTGTAGCTGCTGCTCGTGTTGTTAGTAAAATTATCAAGCCAAAAAGCAACAGAATAAGTAAAAATAGAACAAGAACGTTTGGGTGCGAAAATGGATTCAAGGAAAAAATATGTTGGGAGCATCTAGTACTCTTACAGGGGAACTTGGTGCAGAAGATCCTACAAGCTTCCTGAATTTTTTGCGTATAGATGAGAACAGGTTCTGTGAACTTCTTGAAGGAATAAAAGATCATATGCAGAAAAAGGACAGAATGACGTTAAAATGTCTAGGTCACTTTGCTGATGTCGCGACTATTTGACAACGCAGTTTTCATTATGGTCAAGCATACGACACGACTTGAAAAATGTTATGAAAAATCAAAAGATTTTGATGCTGTGACACTGAAGTCATGGCATTAAAGTAAATGCCATGACAACACGACTTTTATTTTTCACGATGACAAAAGTCATGACCGTTAAAGTCGCCAAAAAATGTCACGTGAAAACGAACCTCTACTTCGGACCTTTTTTGTTTGTAGTGATCAAGAGTAGAGATTCCAACAATTTGGGTGTCACCACCAGTCGTCTTTCGGTTTTTAATAGATATTCCAAACTCCAAAAATGATTGATCTTAGCAAAGAGGGACTTTGATTTTTGGCAGTGCTAGGGAGAATATAGCATTTTTTGTTTTGTGTTTGTATCTAGGTCTCTTAGAAAGGTTAATAGAGGGTGAATCTCGACCCATGTTCAGCTGTTTCAAAATGGTTTATCGATAGCACAGTTCAAAGGTGACTCTGATTAACAACTGTGTTACTTCAAGAGAGTTAGAAGAAGGGGAGCGACATAGCCTGGTCTCGAAGCCCAAAAAAAGACGATGTTCATTATTGATAGAATATCAAAAGATGTAAGAAGGGTTTATAAAGATATTTAAATTGCTCTGAAGTGACTTAATTAACTCTGAATCAGTTTAAGCTGTTGTTGTTTCAAAAGACTGTAATTGAAGAACTTTTGCAAAATGTAACAGATCCTGTCAAACCATTATATAGCCGTAAGATTTTCGTAGACATGGTCTTACCATGATCTTCATAAATTCTACTTTACATAGTATTTAGGTCACACCTTTTTATAAATCTATGCTACCTGACATATACATATGCATTTACTACTGGCAGTCTCGCAAAGACCAGTCAGCCGCGTCGCATAACTACTCTAAGACTTGGAATTCTTCGAGATTAAAATGCTACTAAAAACTCATATTTGATAACATTCCCTAGATAAACTTGCAGAATTTTAGTGTTTCCTTAATTTTAAAAGGGTGGATGCTGCAAAGAGACAAACTCAAGGTCAACGCTAGAGTATTTGACCTCGCGCAAGCTTCTAAACTACTTAGAAGGAATTCTCTCGTAATGGGTGTTATTGGTAGTAGCTGACAAATGCAATAAATGTTTTTGACGATGAATATTTGCAAGAATTCTCTTTGGATGCTTTTGGTACTAAAGGCTTCATCTTGATATTATATTAATGATATTTTTCTCGGATTATAGTAGACACAACATTATTTTAGCTAAGATAAAGTCTTCTATATTCTGAAGATCGGTCTCTGGATGGCCAATGATGTTGGTTCTCACCAACAATCTTATTTATGAACATCAAATTGTCAATCTGTTCCATTGTCCTTTTCACACAAGCAAACCTATCGGAAGACTGTAAATGTCTAATAGTAGAAGATCATCGATATATTTCGGGCATCGATATATTTCGGGCATGAAACCAAGACAAAAAAAATTGAAAAGCTCTAAAACAATCAGATAGAGAGATCAAGGTGGGAAATCATGTATTACGTAAAGTTTCAATAATTTTAGTTCTGGCAAAAAACAAAAACTGGTTGAAATTGATTCTTTGAATGAACGTGATAAGCAGCACAATTTGATTTCTTCCATTAAAATCTTGAAATATCCATACTCGGAAGTTATCATGGACCAAGTAAGTATAGAAAAAGATCATTCTAAAAGTGGATTACAGTCTGTTTAGTTAAGGGTGCCTTAAGGTAATACAAGTTAGGGCCAGTTATATTGATCTTTGTCTAGTTTTTATCGTGTTAAATTTTCTGAAATTGTAGAAAAGTATTTCAGATATTTATACAATACATTTAGTCTAAAATAGTGAAATTGTTCTCTGTTGGTATTACATTCTTAAGTTTTCTAATAAAATTATGTATAATGATTCGGTTTTGTTAGTAAAAGGTTAGTTAGGTTTTGGAAGCTTAAAGCATCCATAAATCTTATATATCTATTAACGGTAGATTAAATCAAAAATTCAATGAAGTGTATGATTCCCATCTCCCCAAAAAAAGATAGATTGATATATCCACGGCTAAGGTCTAATCTAGCAATACATTAAGTGCATATATGTATACAGAGGGGGGAAGAAGCGCGAATGCGAAGCGAACCCGAAAAGCAGATTTATTTTTAATAATGGCGAACGAATGCGTGATCGCATGAGTGAACATTCCCCTGAGTAAATAAATAATGCGGTTATTACAGCTCGACGAGTACGCTTCTAAACTGTATGTATCATACAAAATTTTGATCCTTATATCTTATATACGTAAGGGTAGTATTAAAATAAAGCAGACATCTCTCTTACCTCATAATGTAATTTGAGATAATTTTATGACTACTCTCATCTCGTTGGTTAAGACGCTTTAGGGTAGATAATGCGTCGCACTTTAGCTCTACTCTATAGGTGAAAAGGGGGATTTAAAGTGGAATTTCAAAATAAAATTGGTACACCTCGTTTTACAAATATTTTAGATTTTTTCTCTTTTTTTAAACTTCATGAATAAATTTATGACTTAACACATTTTCTTCAATTTGTTTTTAGTACTTCCTGTTTAATTAAAATTTAAACAGAATTTTCTACAAACAAAATTTATGTTTATATATCTTATTATAATTTACAGAAATAAAACAAAATTTTCACTTTCTTATTAGGGTGATATTTATAAATTATAATACACTTTCTATCGGTTTATATAGCAAATTAAATCTGATTCAATCGCCTTAATTTAGAAATGCCACTCAAAAAGCGTGACAAACAACAAACCTGTGCGTGTACGATAAGAATTTTGACATTTTTACTGTGTACAACTTTTTTTAAGGTTTTGGGGTGTTAGGATTTTTGTTATAATTATTCATAATCATAACTTCATTGATAAACTATAATTAAAACCAAATTAGAACCTTATACTAGTGGAAAATCTAAATTTATTTATGCCTAAAAACATTAATATTCATTTAAAAATATATTTTGTGCACCGCTTAACTTACTAGCGGGCGTCGCGGCGGTGTAATACAAAGTGTTTGAATTTAAATTTAGTTTCCCCTAAAAAATGAAAAAACACTTTTGCTTAACTAATCAGGAGCAAGTAATTAAGTGTGGCACAAGAAACTTAACGTAACGTAATTTTCGTTAATATAAAGCTTGTCAAAATTTTGAGATATGTTGGAGCTGTATTACTTTTTTGAGTGTGACAAGGTCAGAGAAAATTAAATATTAAACAGGAAATGTTTTCATACTGCTAGAAAAATGTTCGAAACGTAATAAAATAAAAATTGCAACATTGCAATTACTTTAATCAGAAAACTGTGAAGTTTTGTTTTGACAGATGGCAATCAGCTAGATTAGCATCGTGGTTCTAGCATTTCTTTTCAAGCAGTTTTTCTTTTGAACTGTCCTTTCTTTTTGGTATCATCTTCCCATTCCATTTGCAGTTTTGTTTCGTCTACAATTAAGGTGCAATGTTTATTTCTGAATTGTACCATTTTATGGGAATTTAGCTTAGTGTCAGTAACCTTCTTGATGCTTCAAATATATTCGTTGTTTTTCTCTACTTAGAAAGTATTTTCAAGAAAAGCTCTTCCAGAAAATGCAGTTGTGCCCAATTTTGCTTTCAGTAGATTGCCTCCATATAACAAATAGCAGTGTAAAGAATGTCTAACTAAACAGGCGACTTTCCATTTATATCTCGTATAGCACTGAGTGTCCATGGACGTAAATTAGGCGTCAATCGGACGACGGTTAGCGGACAACCACTGGAAGTTCGTTTCTAGACGTCCATCTGATGACCATGTGCAAATTACATCCAAAGTTGTAACAAATTAACATCCCATGCTGGAAGTGTCTCGCCAAAATTTAGATGCTGCTGGACATACATGTGCTTATGGGATACTGGATAAGTAAAATCTGATATCTTTAAAAGTAACCAACGAAATCTAGAAAAACGATAAATGAGATATTACTAAACTTAAAGTTTATTGTAGCCAAATAATGAAACAAATCTCACGAAAGCCGCAACATGTGATAAAAAGGCTAAAAATAAAGCCAATGAAATTCTCAATTTCTGGTCCCAGGACAATAAGGCTTCCTTAGATCAGTATGTGTCTGCAGAAGGTGCAATGTACCTCCTTGGGTAAAAGTTTTTTTTCAGAAATCTAACAGTAGCATGGCTTGCCTTTTTTGTTTTCTCTCATTACAATGCAGCTATTGATCGTAAGGTCTGAGTTACATATTCTTTGGTCTTTTACCAAAAAAACTTTTAGATTTGAAAACCTTTATCCAGTCATAAATTCTAGTCTGCTTATTGTCTTTACCTCGTACTGGAAACCTCAGTGTTCTATAATCTGTGGTATATCAACTCAGATCTTGATAGTACATATGAGATTAGAATCCGAAGACTGGTAATAAGATATATGGGTGCCCAGACAATTCAAAAAGTTTATCTTCCTTTTACCCTGCTTGTTGTATTTAGATAATATTTAACGATTCAAGTGGTGACCCAGTTCGTTCCTGTGATTGCTTTAATCATAATCTTCAGAAGATCCCGAAAAGACGAAGTTTATCTAGGCTAGATCAGAGGCTGTCGTGGTCGTACGGCGAAACTTTCTTTTATCTTAAAGAAATATGCTAGATTTGGTTAATTCTAGTTTTAGCTGGCAGTAGTGATGCGCCAAGAAAAGAAAAACAAGACACCGATACCTATAAAACAATTTTAGTTGTATTAGCAATTTAATGAAAGGTCGTAGCATGTAAACAGGTAGAAGGCAAATTAATTAGCGGTCATGTACGGACCTGGAAAGATGAAAAGTCATTGTGTTTTATTTCTTTATGTTGGAGCGGGTCGCTTTAGTTAGAAGCTCAGAGCTTTCAGCGTTTAAGAATGAGGATTTCTAGAAAAGGCGAAAGTAAGTAATTAAATCCTGAATGGGTCCACATAAATGCAAGGAAACATTTTGCATCCTCCTTCAAAAAATCCTGTCCTGCCACAGAATGCTTACAATTCCTTGATGTACAGTACTGTAAAAATGTCTTTTGTTTTTCCTAAGTTTTATTTGGTATCTTAGGAACATTCTATGAGAATGGGACCTTGATTGGAAGCTCTTGAACGAATCATTCAGAAATTATGGAAATTCTACGAAGGTGGTTTGACAGAAGCGTGACTTTTCGCTAGATGGCGCTGATATCGGTAAATCGAAAACATTAGCATATACCCCAATCTTTTAGAGGCTCAACCTGTAAATTTCATGCCAATCTGTAAAATACTATATACATTTCACAGTCATAGAAATCAATCAAGTTTGTGTTATTCTGTAAATATGGAAAAACGTGAATTTCATGTTTGATTGAACATTCTTTTTACGTCGAAAAACAGTGAAAGATACTGAGAAGAAGTTACAGAAATATTACTGTGAATCTGCTCCATTGCATGGAATGGTTTTCAAGTGTTTTAATTCATTTAAAACTGGATATATGAGCACTGATGGTGGTGAACTCTCCGGACCCTCACAAATGGTCACTAGTAAGGAAATCGTTACAAAATTCATGATATGGTAATAGTTGATAGATGTTTGAACGTGGGCGAGATTTTGCTGTAGGCATCTTAATCTAACGGGTACACAATATTTTACAAAACATTTGCATATGAAAAGGGTATCGGCAAGATTACTCGCAGTAGACCAAATGAGAATTCCAAATCAATGTCTAGGCATGTTGCAACGTAATCCAGTCGAGTTTTTTCGCCGTTTTGTTTCCAAATTTGAAAAAGTTACTCGTAGGCAAAAAAAATCCAGATCAAATGAAGAGGTTATTGCTGCAACGGAGGCTTATTTTGACGAGTTGCCAAAAGAACATTTTTTGGATGGCTTAAAGAAATTGGAACGTGGTTGGACTAAGTGTGTAGCACTCGAAGGGAACTATGTTGAAAAATTTAGGCTATATCTGTGTTTTATTGAGATGCCACACAGAAACCCATTGAGATACTTTACATAAAAGAATGATTTCCGTTAAAGCCTACAATAAAAGATTTGGTTTTTTGCATTGTTGACCTGCAATGTTCTAATCAGTTTTCACATCAAACTGTTTTGTTCTCTTGATTTAAAACTCGTATCAGTGGAAGAGTCGAAACTATCAATTCCTAATTTGATATAATGTAAAGCTTTTACTCTAGAAAACATTTTTAGCCCTAACTTGAACCATAGAAAATCTTAAACTGGGAAAAATCTTAATGAATTGTTTTCTATCAGTCAGCTGAGATTTTTGGAAAGTCGTGATGTCAAAATGTTGGTTTTGATCAGATCAAAATGCGACTCTTAAACTGCTAATTGATAAATTAGTGCCGAAAGACTGTATTGCAGAAAAAGTCAAACAGCTATAGGAATAAAACTCTTCACACTGTGTAGACAAATTGCAGAAAAGAAACAAAAATGAAACTGTGATGGTTATTCAGGATTAACTTATATAATTCATTCCAAAATGCAGTGGCATTAATTATATATACTTCAAGCAGGTTTAGCATTAACCCGACATTAACAAATTCAAAAAAAATTAAAAATGATGGCGTCTTCCTGTTTGATAGATAAATGAAGAATGTAGTCTTATTACACATTCACTACTTGCTACATCTTAATCCTTTATAATTTTTTAAAAGTTTCCGCGCTGTGAATATTCTTTCTAGAAGTATCTACTTTTTGCAATTTCAAAGAGATCTAATTCATTAAGGGTAACATCTTGGTGTTGTATGTCTTAATCGCAAGCAATTTGTTCAAGTTTGTTTTTTAGCTTTATAAAATTAAATTTTAATTGGACATTTTATTAATGATGGTTTGAAATACTAGAGATTTATTATAGTGTGACCTTTTCAGTCTCCAGATCTGGAATTATAAATATTTTGTAACAGATATGGGCACTTAGCCTGTAGGTGCTGGTCCTTAATTCTAATTATTTCAAAAAGGATTGGCCTCCATAAAATTATTTGTCTGTAAATCAAAACTAGTTTGTATGGTTTACATTAGAAGAGTTCGATTACAATTCGTGCTATTTTAGTAAGTTAGAAATTCTTAGAAGGCATTGAAAAAAGTGAAAATGGCGATTATTTTTTTTATTGTCTAAATATTAATTAATTAAAACGTTATTTGAGAGGTAATTCCTAATATGTGTAATAAAAATCATTGAATTAAAGCAATTTATTTATTTCCTTTTTTATGAGTGAAACTAACAGTTTTAATTGTTTTAAAGGATTTACCTAGCAAAAATTAATTGTTTAATAAATTTTGCTTATTTAAATAACATAAAGTTACTAAACGTCTAAACGCCCAGGAGATTCACTTCAAGAGGTAGCATTTTTATTAGTTACGTATGCAAATCAGTTTTGTATAACTAAAAATAATAATTTTATATGAAAAGTATACTAATGTGTAGACACAATCCACATTTATATTTTTTCTTTTAATTTAATATTAAAGCATATGTAAGAATAATTCAAATGAGTAAAAAAATGCTTACTTATTTGAGTGAATTATTCATTATCAGCGCATTATCTATGCTTTTTTAACTTGAAGGAAGCTATAAATAATGTCCACAAGTAAGCAAGAATTTTAATTTTATTTATGCGCCACAGTATTTAAATGGGTCTGTTTTGAACATGTCTGCATTTGTAATTTTGAATATTTACACATATTTTGAAAATATCGATAGAACAAAAATATAAGAACTACCTCATGTTTTGAAATCACAACTGAAACGTTTATTATTCTTAAACTTCGTGAAATCGCAGCAAGTTACGTCCACGGCCTGCTGTATAATCCGGCGATAAATCATACTCCGTCACTTTGGTTTGATCTGAGTTTCAATCGCATTTTGCGAAGTTTCCCCTCTATCTTACATTTCTGTCATTTTCAAGAGAAACGCCTGAATATAATAATAATTCATAACAACACACATGAAATTTTGGGCTTTTTCTTCTATGAATATAAAACGTGAACACATTTAAATACGAAGAATATTGTTTAAAGGTCAAAGTAATTAATTTCAACTAACTGTTTAAAATAGAAGTTTTCATTTTTAACGTGACGGAAATGTTTCAAAAGGAATTCTAAAATTATTGAAACTTGATACGACGATAAAACCAATAATAAACGCCGTTTTAAAATATCGTGCAATAAAAAATCCTTCAGAGATCTATTTTAATTAGCACATAAATTATAAGAAGAATACGGACATTAAAAGGTTACTATCAGTTTGAACAAATTCGAATCTGTTTTATTACAAAATGTTTCGATTTATATAAGAAAAAAATTTCTACTAATTGAATTTCGTTAAATATTCGGACTAATTTTATTTATTGGGAACACGAAAAAATGCTTTTGTTGCCTTTTAATACCTTGTTAGGCATTTGGATTTTTATATTATACAGGAAGTTTAAATTTGTAATAGACGGCTTTAAATTTTCTATCTGGTTACTTGTTTTATATTGTTGTTTTGTAAAGTTTAACCTTTGATTGTAACTGGGACGTATCTCTCTATCTTTTGCCTTACCAGTTTAGCTGGTTGGTTGGATCACTTGATTATAATTTTTGTCATAACCTCAATATTTTATTCTTATTATTATTTTTAAATAACCTTATTGCTTTTAAATAATAATATTTAGTAATTGAAGTTGAATTTTGAAATTAAATTAAAAACAAATAGAAAATAAAACAAAAGAAAATAACAGAATATTACAGACACTGAAAAACTTTATTATTCATCTCTCTTAATAATTAAAAGCTACTAAAACCAAACATTTTGTTTATTTTCTTATTTTTTATTTGCCTGTAATAAGAATGCACAAGTTATGTAAATACCTCCAACGCTAATTATCAGGCCATGACGACCACAAAAGGTTTCCCTACTATCACGCATTCGTTGACGTCAATGTTAACTGTTTTCAAATAATATTTATAAATAATTCAAATCGGAAAGCTTCAGATGGCTGAATGCCAATAATAATTGTTTCTTTCAGATCTTTACAATTAAAAACTGTGAAGGCTAAAGAGTACCTCTAACAGTAGATTATTTTAATATTGCATACAAGAACACAGCGTTATGATTATTAACCGGACTAATAAAAGAAAACGTCAATGAACAAAACTTGAGCATCTTCGATTTAATCAAATTTCAAAAAATTGAAAATGACAACTTCTGTATATAAAGCTTCTAGGGTTTTCTAGAAACAAGGTTTGGTTTAGAGTTTGCATCTTCAAATTGAACCATTATATAGCAGTACACTCAAAACAATTCTGGTTGTGATAACTAGATAATCTCATTTCGGTTAATAAAAAGGTGATTGAGGAAGCATATTTTGTCTTGGCGAAATTTCTATTGTAATAATGGAAATCGTTCTGCCATCCCGCCATTTTTTCAGTGTAGCAACACCAGATGTCGAAATATCTAAGCTGGGGGGAGGGGGTTCATTTATGTTTGTAATAAGATGGTGGATATTTTCTGCATTCATTGCAGAAATAAGTTTCTCTACATGAGATTTTCCTTAAATTTGTGAATATGTTAAAAAAAAGTTTGGATTTCTTCTTCAAATTGGATTTAACAATAGATAGTGTTAAAGAACATTTTTGGTCTGATTTCAAAATAAGTTTTGGTTAAAATACGCTAAATTTGAATTTTAAAAACTGAAAACTGTACACTTTTACAGTGGCATAACTAACATATTCAATCAAACGTCTATAAAATATTAGGCGCCTGTAAAAAATGATTTTAACGTTGTATGTTGTTTCAGAGATAATGAAAAAGCAAAACATTCTGAACGAAATTTTGACATCTTGTAGCTTGCCAACACTGTCTACGCATAGAGCTCTACAGGTTTTAATTTACGAATTTACTGCATGGTTGTTTCTATTTATTTCTAACAGATTTCTTTTTCTCAAGAAAAACTGCATGAAATACCTAAAACTCAATACATTCCAAAAATAGAACTGGAAATGTAGCATGTTGGCCCAAAATAGCATTTTGTCAAAACAGTAGCATTACCAAAATTTAATCAAATCACTGAACCATCATCCTCATTAGATACATAATTCAAAGGTACAGTCAGGACCCTTATAGAACCCTTTGACAAACTCATAATTTTGCCGTTATAAATTAGCATCTAATTTGAAGTCTTGACTTGTCAAAAAACAACACTGACATAACCATGGTTGCTAAAAGTTTAATTTAGACAATAATTGTTATTTATGCAACGAGTGAGTAAACTGTATCTTTTTTCACGAGAAGGAAAGTGCAGATATCCAGCGAGTGAAAAAAAGTAACTTTACTCACGAATTGCATACAAAACTTTTTTTCACGTTCGTAATAAAAATCAAGAACTACCTACTCCAAAAACAGCTTTTTATTTGAAAACATTAAATGTAAAGCGTGTCATAGCAACGGCAACCTTCTATGTTTTGTGTTTAAATATTTTGCGTTAAAAAATGACACGTTACGATACTTTTTTTCCCTCAAATGCGTAAAAAAAGTGAACCGCTATGGCACTTTTTTCACGCTTCTAGCGCCATGAAACAAACTCATCCTTTATAGACAGAAATTAATGAAAAATGGTTTTTAACAAACGTAAAAAAAATAATTTTTAAATTTCCATTGGATGTGTCAAATGTGCCTTAATTTTCAAGGATAGCAACTGTAAATTCATTTGGATTAAAAAAAGAAAGTTGATCTGATACTGATACTCATTATCTAATAATTATCAAGGTAGGCCTCAGATTTTAAGCCAATGAAGCGACTGCCTAAGGACGCGTAAATCGGTCTGAAAGATAAACATTTCGCATGTGTCACCATTCAACGTAAAACTGTGAATTGTCCTTGCCTAGAGGAGTAATTTCTCAATGTTTTGTGATCCGAAGTTTTCTTTTTCTTTATGAGACATATTGCATAACTTGATCCCATGCGGGTCAAGTCGATTTATTTCTATCTCCGCGCGAATATCCACATGAAATCTGCGAATCCCAATGTTGGTTATCATTGAAGAATGTATAAAGTAAACGCATGCAAACGATATCAATATCAAGACATGAAATCTATTTCTTTCTTTTCAACCGGTTTTTTTACCAATTTGGAATTGTTGCGAGCGTTGTTTAGTAGCTAAGAGATTTTTCCTGACTTCTGAAAGTTATTCTTAAGTAGAAGGGGGAATTGCCAATATCTTTTGTATTGCATACATTAAAACTAAATTTGCTTTCCATTTTAGTCTTCTTGATATTAATCGTCTTTCTTTCTGCTTTAGATAATTTAAACAAAGCTATAGTAAGAACCCTTCAACTTAGATATCAACAGCTTCTTGAGAAAAACTCATCTTTGATTTTAGTATTTTTTAGTCTGGTATGGTCCCAGGCAGGATGGTTTGGACTAGCAAGACCACATCTTCAAATGTCTAAATTTATGGGCTTGAACTTAATTGAAAAATTGATCCTAAATCTGCTGGGTCAGAAAATTTTTAATACTGTCAGGTGTACTATCTGAAGTATGTATTAGGCTTCTGATGTCTTCTCTGCATAAAAAACAAAATGTATGTTACTTGATGTATGGTCTTCAGGAGTTGAGTTATAAAAAACATCGTACTGTGTAGTTTATCAATCAAAAATTAAATAAATTGCTCGAGAAAGGAAGATTTGAATACATAGCTACTTCTGATACATCTTTTGCAGTTTCTAGGTTATGGACAATGAGAAACAATCTCCAAGAACAAGCACAACGTTGGGGTATTTGGAAACGAACTAGAGCATAAGAGATGGATTCAGGACAATGGGTCTTCTTGAGTTGAAGCATACCCATTCGTCAATTGTCTAGAGACCAGATAGTGGCGAGTCACACCAAGTCTTGTGCATCAATTATGAACAAAAGCATTTCCAAGGTTTATTAAAATTCTTATATTTGTACTAGAGCTAGAGACATACCTTGCAGCTCGCGCTGTCAGTTGACATCAGTGTTTTAAGAATGTTTCATTAATAAACAACTGTAGAATTTTTCATGAAAATATAAAAATATTGGCTTCAGTAAGGTCCCTATCATGTCAAGGCTTAAAATAATTTTGACTTTCTAAACTACATTAGCTGACTTAAGTAAGTGGAACGCAAACGAAAACCTCAATTAGTTAAATGAGACATAAACCTCATTGAAAAACTAACGTTTTGAGCAGCTTAAGTATCAAGATAGAATTTTACGATTTAATAAACGTTACAAAAATTATAATTTTAGAAGAGTAATGGAAAATAGTAAATTTTGACAGACACATACTGTTGTAACTTAAATCTAAATTAGAGATGAGCACCCAGGTAGATCGGACATCCAAACTAAATTTTTTGGCTAGATTTCTATTGTTAGCTGATAAATGTGCCTTTATACTAGGTAATCTGACTGGGGATCATACTTGCCCACTTCTGATTTGGATTAGTTTAATATTGGCCGAAAGGTTGAGAGCATTGAATTTTTGAAAGAAACATTATTTAAGTTAAGTTAATTAACATAATTCTGTCTTTCCATAAGGTAGCTCGTAACATCAGCATCCCTTCGAGTTGTTTCTTCAGATAAGATGCTGATACATCGCCTCTACACGTCTACCGTATTTTTGACTGTTTATTTATAGAATTATTATACTATGTATGGTAAACATACCTTGATCATTAATCTTTTTTATTGTAGAGGTATTAAATTCTCATTTTCTAAGATAATTTATATTTAACGGTTTTCAAATCGAAAATCGCTTTGATTCATTAACAAAAATCTGTAAAAATTCTCACACTAAAATAGCAGTAAACACTCCGCGCCCACCATAAATAAACGCGGGTAAAAAACTAGATTCACGAGTGCTTTTGGTGCTTTCCAAACCCCGTACACTAATGCAGTATTAATATTGACATCAGCTGTGGTTTCGGGAAAAAACGAACCCCTAAACTGCATTTATTTAAAAAGTATCATTTTGTAGTGTATCATTTACGGTACATTAACGAACCACTAAATAAACATATTTTACTTCCACAAAACAGCATTTGAAAACAATTCATCACTTAGAAAATTTAGCTTCCCCCAAACAAAAAGCAACTCAGGCGAAACGCTTACTGGGCCTAACGTGTATATCTCTCTATACCGTATATGTGCCCTCTAGTGATTTATAACGATTTAATATTTATTTTGATGGGTGAAATTTGGCGTTACTAACACTCGGTGTGGAGGGTACGGGCCAGCTGCTAAATTATATTTAGTAGCAAATAAAAGGCGCTGCCACCCATTTTCTTTTTGACATGTTATAACAAGGCTCAAAATCGCGTAGCGAAAGATTTAATTTTGATGGCACTAAAGGTTTTGTCCCCTTGAATAGGGTTTTTACTGCTTTTCTATTCGGTAGTAAAGAACACCGTATACCACTTGGATTATTTATTTAGTGTAGGTAAATTCTATTATGTGTTTGCCACGTCTACGGAATATATTTATTTTAGGATTATGGGATTTTTTTTTCAGAACGATATTTAGGAAAATATTGCAGCTTTGACTGGTATGGATGAGGTTACGGAATTAATAAATTTTTATTCTTGTTAAAACTTGACATTCATTTATCTTTTTTTTATGTATAACGCATTTTATGTAAGAATGAAAAACTTTTTTGTACCTCAACGTACATAACCTCATTCTTTTGGGTAAAACAATGTAATTTGAAAGACGTTAAATGAAAAATAATACTCTTAAAATATAAATGATGACTTTGAAATTATTTTTATAATGAGTAATTAATTACATATTAAGCGGTGCTTCACAAGGTATAAAGTATAGTCTCATCAGTGAAGCTAATATTACAATTAGCCTTACAAGTCCAGCGTTGTTGGTTCCTAACCTAACCAATACAAAAATTTCTTTTCATCTTCCTATCAATAATTAATCATGATAGGCCAATATAGATATTTGTTCATTTAAATAGAATTGAGATTTTAGAAACAATAAATTTGAAAGCAGTTGGCACCCATCAGTAATAAAATTTAAAGCTTCTAGAGCTCAGTTTCTAGTATTATTATTGGATATCATTAAAACTAATTTTTTTAAAGAAGTTTACAAAGGTGGGAGGCAGAGATAATTCGGTACTATTGTGCACTCATATGATAGTATACAGGAATAGTATAAGGAAATAAATAGGATATTAAGTTGTTTTGCCTGCTTGTGAAACTAAAGAATTTTGGAAGAAGAAGAAGAAATCTTACCTAAAAATTGATGGAATCTCATCGAAAACAACAAAAGGAAATCAATGAAAGCAGCAAGAAAGAAAATGCAACGATAAAAGGACTACAAGGAACAAATATAAGAACGTTACTCTACGGCGAAAAATAAAAAGAGAACTTTTTCCAAAAACGCTCCTCCATGAAGCTCCGCCGTCGCCTTAAAGTTTTGCTAAAACAGACAATATTTTTAATAACTTCGCAACACCATTTGCTGTATCACAAACTCTACAGGAAAGGGAAAAAGTTCTCGGTAAGTTTTCTTCCTACTTTTCGCCATATAATAACGTCCTTGTATTTGTTCCATCCAATTTAGAAACATCTTGTACAGAGTGCTGAGGAATGTTCTTATTAATTGGGACATCTTTCTCTTTAAACTTCTCTTGTAATACCTTGCATGTTGCCGACTACTATTCTTGTTTTTCTCTATTTCTGCTCGAATAACTTCCTTAGGTAATATTCTATATCAGGTGTTTCTTGATGAAGAATTTTGATGGGCACCATAAAAATATTTTTCGTAAGAAGATCTAATAATCTAATTGAACTGCAATATTATTGTCTGCTAAATGTCAATCTAATGTTTACTTTCTGGAATTCCAGTCTCCTTTGTGTAATACCTCACTTGCTATTGTAATCTTTTTGGTCCCGAAGACTTATATACAGACAACTTAGTGCTTTGTGCTAAGAAAATCTTTGACAGTCCATTAGAGAATTTCACGTACTATTAGATGAAAGTACTTGAGTTCCTCCAGAGATTGATAAGCATTTTATACTTCCACATATTGGTAGATAATACACAATGAGTATCGATATTGTGTCAATTCTCGTTATAATGCGCTGCTGCACTGTTTTGAGCATAAATTCCGTATTGGATGTGTGTTTCAAGACATGGCTTAGAAAACATATTGATGTGTCAGTACCTGCATTTTACTAGATTAAAAAGGGCACCAGATGGGTATTAGTTTGCAAAGATTCGTTTTGCAAAAAATAACAAATAACAAGACTTTTTAGAAAAATGCAGAACATTCTGTCGTTGGAGATAATCTGACACTACCCATAGATTTTGGAATAGTACTCCGCAAACGCTGTAAGCGCTCGTGAAAACTGTAGCCCTAAATGACAGTTCAATTAATAAATTTTCTGTATAGCGTTAAAAAAACAGTACAATCAATACTACAAGTATTAAGATATAAAAGGGATTAGTATCGATTTTAATATAACAAGTTACAGTGTTAATGCCCAAAATGCTAACGTGATCAAATTAAATCAAAAACGTCAAATTTAAATGCAAAATAAACCTCCTACTAGTATATTATCGATTGATATGAATTTTATAACCTGTTAACGTTTTCATTTAGCGTTTACGCTAAATGTATTTAAACGCAATGTAGCAATAAAAATCCTATAAAAGAAAGGAATAGTTATAAACGACGCATAAAAATCTCATTATTACTACATTTTTGCTTATTTTTATAAAATTACGGTATAATTTTAGAAAGTATTCGAAAAAATAGAAACGGCAGTAGATAATAAAAAATGGAAAGATAATCATTTCCAACTATTAAATTGCCAAACCCATACATAATAGAAACATATGGTATGTGTGACTGTGCGTATATAAATGGGTGAAAATCGAGGTTTCTCATGCTGTGAGTTAATAATTGCTACACGATTACCAACAAGTTGTATAAGTTATGTATTATGGTATATAAAATATTTACAAACAAGTATAACAAAAAAATTAAATATAAGTTGAAAGCAATTAATAGAACATTACAGTAACCACCAACAAACATCGAATTCATCACTAATATCACGTCACATACAGGTTACGATTGCATTTTTATAATTAATTTTAATGCTCGCGTATAAATTTGCAGTTAACATTTCATTAGGGAATCGCAAAAAATTATAGAATCGATTTCAATGGTTCTTTTATGAACAGTGTTTTCTATGATCAATAATTTAAAGTTTTTTCGCGTGTGTGCGTAAAATTAATGATATATAAAACTGTAAAGATGATTATGATGATAACTTACCATTGTAAGCTAAATACTAGGCATAAAACAAACTATAAATCACACTGCTCGTTCTAGAAGACCACGTATTATGCGGTTAGATTTAATAAACCAACTCAATTCTTTCTTTTAATTATCAAAAAATTTACTATATAGAGACAATAGCAATTGTTTTGTTTTTACAACACGAACTTTAATGAAAATAACAAATTTAAGAACATGACCTTGTTATTTTTTCTTTTGATATAAGATAACACATGTTCAGGAGATTGTCATGTTTTGATGATAATGTCAGTTTTAGGTTTTTTTTTGATATTATTAACAAATCGTTTTAAAATTTAACAAGGATTATTTCTAAACAATCATGTCATTCATTGTCTTTGAGATACTGAAATCTGGTTTGGGGTATTTCTCAATCAGTAGTCTACTGAAAATAGTATTAATTAAAAAAGTTTTTCTTTTTGGATGAATATTTATAGATTCAATTAGGAAAAAATTTTATCTTAACACTTTCTTTATGTGCATTAGAAATTATAACTTATAAATATGTAAGTCACAAAGATAATTTAGTGTTTCTAACCTTCCTTATTGATGTACAAGATTCTAACCTCACTTTAATATATGTCTTTACTTTGTGTTAATGGTTAAATTCTTGGTGTATTCTTTAATTTGAACCTCAGTTTATTATCGTTCTTAACAAACAATTTTATCAACTGAATTCTGGTAAATTCTTCTTATATGTTCTGCAGAATTAAAAAAATATCATTCTGCCTTAGCTGCAGATAATTTGATATGTCTCTAGAAAATTTTTATTGTAACACCAAGAGATAAAAACTAAAAGAATTGATACCTACTCTAATTTCTATTCTAACCTTACTTTTTTGTTTTGTTGAACTTGGAAGGATAGATTAATGAGTCAGTTTAGCTTAATGCAATTAACTTTGGGAATCTGAGACTAGAAAAATATTTCATTAATCTTAGAATGTTTTGCAGTTAGCAAAATGACAATTTTTATATTGATATGCACCCATATATGTCTAATATATCCAAACATCCTATGGGGTCACTTTTAGTTCTTTCTGTATGTTTTTAGAGAGGAAATCCAGCCATTTACAGATTGTCTTTTCTCAGAGTTGCACTGTTACAATTTTAGCCTGAAGTTCTAATTTTAAAAAAATATTTCTCACGTTCTTAAATGCATTAATTAAATTTAGAACCCGTAAAACTCAGCTATGACTAAAAGACTGACTGAAAGTATTGATTTCTGTTCTAACTTCCATTCACACTTAACCTCTCTTTGCTTTTGTTAATAACTTGATCAAGAATCGGTTTAACTTAATACAATTTAAGAAGGGTCGCTATGGTATATTAAATATGGTTAAGACCAATTTTAGATCTAATTAGTCTTCATATAACCTAGACATCAAAATCTGAGTTTGGTTGCTTTTGATTTAGATGCCAAAAAGATATTCATCAACCTTAGTTAACAGAACAACGATTAGGTAAAAAAATGCTTGTGTCAGGGACTTTTGTTCCATAAAATGTCTTCGAAATGTGTTCCGTCGTTGTGAATACACTTGGTATATTGATAATTAATATGCACTCATACAGGCCTAATATATCCAAACATCACGTCTAAAACAATTTGATCAAGTCATTTTATGACTTTCAGCTAACCCTTTTTCCCTGAGAAAGTTTTAAGATTTGAAAGAAAATCTTTTTACGTTGTTAAATGCTTTAATTAGACCTAGAAAGCGTAGAATTTAGCTATAACTAAAATATATTAGTCTCTAGACTGTCTGAAAGTGGCTTCGACGTGCCAAACATCGTGATGGTATTGATTTTACTTTAATTTTTTGCTTTGAGGAATTTTGGTTTGATTTAGGTGTGAATCTGAAACTTTTAGTTTAGGAGTTGCTTCTATCAGATTATTGATTTCTGTTCTAATTTCCATTTCCTAATTTTTTTATCTTTTGTTACTAACTTGATGAATAGACTCTAACTCGATCCAATCTAAAGAGTCGCCATTATAACATTAAATATGGTTGAAGCTCACTTTAGATCTAATTAAATTTTATATAACCTAAAAATCAAATCTGCTTTTCATCGCTTTTGTTTTAGGGGCAAAAAATTGTGGATACACTTGGTATATTGATATGCACTCATACACGCCTAAGCCAAACCAAACATCACGTCTAAAACAATGCGGTTGGAACATTTTATCAGTTTTATCTTCTTTTTAGTGTAGTTAGAAAAGAGAGCTAGATTATGTTTCAAGGTTTGAAAAAAGAATTTATTCATTACAGAACTTGATGGCACTGGTTTTATATTCATTTATGCTTTAAGTGATTTTGCCCTGAACCTGAAACTTTTGGCCTAGCAGTTGCAGCACCCAATAGGATGGTGCATTTTCAGTTCAATTTCTATAAATATTCTAACTCCAAAAAAATTTTATCTTTAGAATTTCTCTATCTTTATTACCCCAAACAGGTATTGGCCTAATTACATTACACGCCAAGACATACTAATTTGAGCCCAAACTCTTCTCGATTATTTAGCAAACGTTTTATAACACAGATAAAGTTAATTAGGGGTTGACCAACAAGAGATTTTTGACGATACTATCAAATAAATAATTACATGTTCAGCTAGTAGCTTGCAACAACCTTGAATGCGCAACAATATTGCTTTTTGAAAAATCTATAGAAATAACGGAAATGGGAGAAATCAATTTGTATAAACCAGACGATATAAGAAAGAAATGTTTCTATCTTTGAAAAAAATTATAAAAATAGAAAACCAAATTGTTGCAAGCATTTCAAAGCGGTAAACGTAGTAGCGGATAACCCTGACTACAAGATGGAGTAATACTGTAAATGCTGACAACATCAATTTGTGTAAAAGCATCTATGTTATACTAGAATTTTATCACAATAGTTTTGAGCTCTTTTTCTTTCTCTTTCACTACATTACTACGCTTTGCTCGGGGCTTTAAACTACTTTTCGTCAAAGTTGTAATAAAATGACAAATCATTTCTGCTTTAGAGAGGTTTTACTGTACTTTGTAACTAACATTAAGATAATTATTTTCACAACTCAATTTCAAAAGAAGATCGTTCATTATAAGGCTCTAAATACTTTACTATTTCCAACTGCACTTTTGACAGAAATTACTTAACTTAGACACTAAATACACAGAAAAAAAATCTAAGAAAAATCCAAATGAGGCCTTTTAACTGATCTTGAAGATTTCAAAATTTGATGCATTTTATTAAAAGTTGTATTTACAGAAAGCTCAGTGATTTGAGATTTTTAGGCCTTTTTACAATTTAGATCTCGATAGAATCTCAAGTCAAAATTTAATGAACATTGATTTATCTTCATGAATTTATAATTTTTGTCTAGTTTTGATAGTTAATCAAATCTCTAATCGCATGTTAGCCTAATATAATTTTGGAGACAAACAGCTTCTTCAATTGTCAATTAAAACAAAACGAGGAAGATGAATTGTTTCTTATAACTTTATATGTATTATAAATAAGACATAATGAAACAAAATTGAAATATTAATTCTAAAGGCATAAAAATCTAATAATACCAACAACAAAGAAAAAGAATATCTAACCTTTAATAGGCATATTATAAATATTATCTTTGGGATTTTTCTTGTGACTAATGAATGTCTTGTACAGTGCGAAAATAATGCTAATATTTATAAAATTATCGTGACAGAAATAATGAGTTTTGATAAACAAAGCGCAAAACTCTAAACATTTTAACTTAACTACATACCCACAGAACATGTTAATGCATTGTAATTAATATCCACTTTGCTATTTTATCAAATTGCTTTCAACATAGCAGGCTAAGAAATACTTGGTATATTTTTTCAAAACGAGATTAAAACTAGACTATTAAAATCCAATTTGATACATTTTAGTGCGGCTTTTCAATTTTTTTTGCACAAATAAATAAATTAATTTTCTCTAACGAAATCGTCCAAAGAAAAGCTTATCTGATGTTCAATCACAGGAAATGGTTAGTCCTTTTTTTAATGTGACTAATACAAGAAAAGTTGACTTGTAACCCGAATGTCGCAGCTGCATGTTTATTTTGAATAACCGTCTAATTAATTCTTAGTTTACATGTGTATGGATGTGTTGATTGTATTTTTAAAATGTGTATAATTTTACATATTATTTAGATGTAAAAGGCACAAAAACTAGTTTTGGACGAAAATAATACTTTGGAAGTTTCTCTTTTTTTTATAATGTATTCTAAAAAAATTCACAAACAGGTTATAATAACTTATAATTAAAAGGTTTACAAGGTTTTGTTGGTTAGATAATTTTTAAAAATGTCCAAATTAAAATATTTTTATTTTATTTTAAAATATAAAAAAAGAATGAAACTGATAACGTCTATAATAGGTTATAAAAATAAATAAACAAAAGCTCCTCTATATTACTGGATTTAATAAATCCCATAAAAAAAAAGAAAAACGAATAACAGGAATTTTAATTTTGTTTCCAGATATGTCATCCAATAAAACGTTTATAAATTTTGACAAATTATACACGAGTTTAACATTCGCAAATATCTACATATGTAGACCGCTAGGGGTGGTCGTGTTTTCACGACACAACATCGTGGCAAACATAATTTTGGTCATGGGAAACCGGTGTTTATCAAGTACTAAGATCTAAATTACAAATTCAGAACAATGTGAAAACGTAGTTATGTATACGTTTTATCTGACTTACACACCATTACTTTTAAAATTACCTAAATCTTTCTTACATCAATTAGCATTTTTTTCCTTTTGTTTTACTACTACTAGACATTTTAAGCATAAAAATGATTTCTTTATACGATAAAATGGAAGCGAGTAAAGGGAAAACCTTTAAATGCTCTATATACATATAAACTAATCGGGTTAACATTTGCAAAGTAATTGAGGGTTTTAGGTAAACTGATCGCCGGAAGTTGTACGACACCTGAGTTATGGCCCCCAAGTTGCTGACTCTCTATTTTCTGCATTAAAGTTCTGCTAACGTGTGCCTTCCTACTTGACACCTACACGCGTTTGCAATTGTTCTCCAATAAATTTTATTTTTATCTCTTTTCTGTCTATAAAAGAAGTTATAGATAAAAATCGATAAGGTTTTTACATTTCTCTACATAATATAACTTTTTACTTTTTTTACGTTTGTGTTTGCATTTTGAATCGATTTAACAGATTCAAGTGCCTCAAAATGTAAATTACTAGCATTAATAACAATTTAACAGTTTACGTACGACATCTTACAAGACTTTGGCATCTACATAAAGGGCTTAACGTAACAAGAACTTAATTGTACGATGCTGCGGTTAGGTCACATCATCAGCAAGCTCAGAGACAGACACAGAGGGGTATTTTGGGTGAATTTACACGGGGTCGACAGGATGGTATTTGGGGAGTTCGCGTGTGCTAATGTGTGGTGACTCTGTGTGTGGGGGTTGCTAAGGCAGGTCGGAGCGCGCAGGGCCGGGTTAGTTGGTTGGTAGTACCTGGGTATTCGGCGATACTCGGAAGCCAAACTGGGACATGGTGTGCCCCAGTCGCTGCTGCACTCACTGAGTCGTCGCCAAAGGAAGCATGGTTTGGGCTTCCAGCACGCACTGCACTACACTCGTCGCCGCATGTCCACCACGTGACCGACCACGAATGCCATGTAAAAATACACGGTAGCGTAATATGTTACAAGCGCACCAGGTGATAATTGTGGTCGACCCGAGTGCTTCTTTCTGCCGACTCTGATTTTTGCAAGGTCTGCCCAGTGGGTGGAGCGGAGTGGGGCAGTGGAAGGGGGGGAACTTGCTGCGGTCAGAGCGTCTCCAACAAACCCTGTTTTTGCCACCGACAGAACGCGACTACTGATGTCACGGAATTCTTTTAACGGCGACAAATTGTCGCGATCACACAACACAAGCGCAGTAGTCGCGGCGATCCGTAAAAAATCGTCGCGAGTGGCGGGGCGGCTTTCCTCCGGGGACCGTGCTGCTCTTTCTGAGATACATTTTTGTGGCCTCCCCTCGGCGGACCGATTGATCCACCACCACTAAAAATTGCGCCCTACTTCTTTTTCTGCTCCCCTCCTGCAGCGCATTTTTCCCCTCTTCAGGGCGAGCCGGCGGCGGATTGAAGAGCGCGTCGGCGGCACCGCCTCGACCCGCCTCTTCGTCTCGTCCAATCCGCGGCCCGTGATGGATCGACCGCGTGCAGACATCATCCCCGTGTGTAACCGCTGTTCGCACCTCTGTACACGAACCGGTCTCCCGTGTCACACGTCGGTTAACGTTCTGGCGTGTACTCCACTTTACTCAAACTTTTCCTCCCCTCGACGACGGTGGTTACACAGTTCGAACTTCTTAAACGTAAAGTTTCCCAATCGCTGAGATTACCTCGTGTAACCATGTTCATACATCTCGTCGCCGCTATCCCTTCTGGGTTAACTAAACGACGTGTTTACTTCCTCCTTGACCTTACTTGCTACTGTAAATTAATTCATAGTTGGACCTAATCTTTTTTTTAATTGTCTTTTAACATTTCCCTCTCCGCTCGTCTCGCTTGATAACTTTAACTGAAATTAGCGTTTCTAATGAAGAGCTTTATTTCATTATTATCTTCTTGCTTTTCACGCTTTATTCTCGAAGCCTTGTAGTTCTAAAGCGCTGCATTCACATACAAACTACATTATGTGTAATGGATTTGTAAGATCGCTTTTGTTTTATTTTTACTTTTTTGTTTCTCAAATAAGAACTTACATTAATAAACGAATATTTTATACTTGCCGACATTTTTATATTGTAAATAAATAAAACCAATAGAATCGAATTTATTATTCATTAAATAAATGCATCACAAATATTTGTTTTGAAAGTTTTTTTTAATAATAAAATAAAAAACTCGTACAAGCGACGCTGTTATATAAAGTAGGTCATGAGTGCACTATATTACCTAAAAC
Organism: Ignelater luminosus; assembly: GCA_011009095.1. NCBI lineage: Eukaryota > Metazoa > Arthropoda > Insecta > Coleoptera > Elateridae > Ignelater > Ignelater luminosus. Next base: position 264,725 of record VTPC01089487.1, read on the forward strand.
AAAAAACTGTTCTGTTATTAGCCGAGTTTTGAACCGTTTGTTCTTTTTTTTAATTTATTGTGTTATTATGTGAAATGGCACCTCATTCATTTTTTACTTTAATACAAATTAATTTTTTTAATTATTGAAATGCTGAATCACGGGATTTTTTGTAGAATGCATGCATTGCTCAATTTGTTTAATTAAAATAAAATAAATACAAATAACAATATTGAAATATTGATGAATGTGTGTCTAATAAATAATAATTGAATGTACAGCCAAAATAAAAGATCTCATCTTTCTTTTTTTATTTTTTGGGATTATTTCGAACCGCGCGGCCTACTTCATAACTCCGTTTTTCTATTTATCTTTTAAGCAATATTTAATTATCAGAAACTAACGAGTAATGACGTTAAATAAAGTATATAAATAAAATTCAAAGAATAAAAGAGAATTGCTTCTTTGAAATGATGTATTTTGCTATTGTTATCTAAATGAGAATATGACTGATAAAAAAATTAATGCAACTAATAATGCATTCCGTTTATATCCGCCTTTTATCTATAATTCTATCTAACTGTAAGTTACTGATATTTCCTCATAGCAAAGAGTTTTTATAATTTATTGTTATTATTTTTAGAGATTTAATTATTCTTATTCTTTTTGTTGTTAATTGAGTGATTTGGTGTTGACCTTTTTGATTCATGTGTTCTTAGTAGATGTATATTAATTTTTTTGTTGTTGATAAACGATTCGTTATGGTTGGTTGGTTGTAGCACTGTTTAAGTCTAAAAATTTGTTTTTTCGTAGTTTATCAATGGTTAAAACAATATAGTAAACAAAATTAAAAACACTATAAAGTAAGCAATCAAAAATTAGATCTCAACAGAATTTTTGCTTCTTACATAAGTATTATCTGCAAGGTAGGTACATCTTCAAACGCTTTTTGACCTAACTTAATTATTATACTGTTTTGCTTAACGAAAATTTTATAATTCTACTAGGATTAATATTCTGAACATTAAAACACAATGATGATAAACTACTTAAAAGAGATCTTACGTTTTGAGCATATTAAAACGTACAAATTTATGTATGTTTTGGGTCTAATATTAGTAAGTATTTTGTGTTCTGTATATAGTTAGGTTCTAAAACCGTTTGTAGTTTTATATGAATTTTATCTTTGACGTGTAATTCTATTCTACCTAATCTAAATTTTATTTTTAGGTACTATGGATAATATCTTGAGACCATACCAGTCAAAATATTTTCGAGTTAAAAGTTGTCAGAAATATTGTGTACCTATCACCAAATCTTTTAGCTTTTGTGTCGATAAGTATATGAACTCTGTTTTTGACCTGGGAAAATTCTAAAACTTAAACTGATCTTACTGCTACAGCTACCATTACTAGATAATTCTTTAGCATTAGAAAACAGGACAAATGCTAAATAGTCAGTGAAGCTGCAGCTACCACAAATCAATGCAAAATAATTTTGTAAACAACGCAGCAAGGAAATCGAGGAAGGCCCAAGATCCGGTTTTGAGATAAGGCAGAAAAAATATCTATAAAACTCAGAGAACTTCTAGATACAAGAGACTAGTTAATGAGAGAAAACATTCTTATCAAAAACGCTATGCAGTAAAACTGTTCTGACCATAATGCGTTAAATGTATAAGTCAAAACATATAAAATCTATATCTCTTTAGATATTATCAATTACATACTTCTTTTTGATCTAAAACATAGTTTGAAGGAGACACAGATGATGTCTCAGGATAACTTTACACCTTCTCAGATAATATTCTTTAAGACAGTAACATCAAGTCTCTCATCAAAACAGTTGTACTGGTATTTTCTTATGTAAGAACTAATCGTTGTAATATGGTGTTAAAGTTAAAGTTAAAGCAGTTTATTACAATCTCTACTTTGTGTTATTTTAAGACAACCTGTTGCAATAGTTTGCATGTACCAGATCAAAGGGAGCAAAGTCAAAACTAACAGCAAGATGAGAAATCTCTTTTATTATCAGTCTGGATCTTTTTGTTGCCACATTTCTTGTCAAAAAGTAAGACAAGAAATTGTGCGCCTACTTCTGGTTTTGCCGGTTTCTTATTGTTCCTTTAGAGCAAGACTCTTGAAACTATTTATAATTTAGAGTGCAAACATCTTGTCTTTGTCTTGCTTTGATTTCAAACCCAAGAAATTAGTGAAACACTAATCAATTTTTTCGGTGTTTTAGCATCTTGCATAATATTGATAACAGAATCTTTTGCCAAAAAGTCTATTACTGACTATTTTTCTTGAACCAAAAAA
>VTPC01089495.1:0-35526 GCA_011009095.1 Ignelater luminosus
AAAAATTTAAGATAATGCAACGTTACGTTAATAGATGGCGCTGAAAATAAAACTCATAAGTTATTTAATAAGCAAAACCATATAAATATAAATCGCAAAATTACTAGCACACCAATCTATTCTAAGAGCGTCATATTAAGAATAACTATGGAGTAACGCTAAATTTTTGAAGCTCCGTTCCTAATTGTACATATTTATGGCATTTTGTAATGCCAAAGGAAAACGGAGCTGTTATTAAAATAAAACAAAATTATGTTATAATTAGTTTACTTCCATGGTCTTTTTTATATCAGAATAATTATACCAAAATTGTATTTTTCGAGATATAATTGTTAATAGCAACAGCATCTTGTTGCAATTTTCCTTTGTGACTTGATCTGTTAAAGTTGGTGGTACGTCAAGAAGCTGTATTAACATTATGAATATTTAAAAGCCTGCAGCGCTTTTACTGTATCAGACAGATAGAAGGAGCTTGTTTGTTCTTTCTAAAGTCTCAAATAAGCTAGTAATTCTGATAATTTGTTTGGTTCTAGTTAGTTGTTCGTCATTAACAAAAAGCATTTTGACATTTTCTTTTTCCCACGTTTCACAGCAACAGTTGGCCAAATTTTATGTAAATAAAAATATAGAATGAAACGCTTTCAAGAAAATCATCAGATGACCTGAATTGTCTATTGAACATGACTCCGACTATAACTTCTATAGTTTCATCAAAATACCAGTGGTGACATTTAGGAGTTTTTTTGCTTTATGGACAGTAGTTATTTCTAGCTAAAATAAGTAATAACAGAAAATCACGGATATTGGAGAAAAGAAACTCATCTTCTGGAACACAAACTTTCTTTACAAGTCTTGAGTTCAATGCCTCAAGCAGTGAAAAAAAATCTCAAAGTTGTTTTCCATAATTAACAAAATTGAACTGAAAAGCAAAATTGGAAGCTTCGCTTCTGTAATATAGTAGGCGGTATACAATTTAATAAATTTTATCTTCCTTGTAAACAATCTATTTACGGTGAACACCATCTAAGAAATTTCATCCATACTATATCACTTTTGATGATTTAAATAATGTTAATACATTGTTTGCCTCGCGTAATACCTGTAAATGATGAAACAGTAACAGAAAAAAGATATTATGTTGACTGTGTTAATTTGAATGCTAAGTCTTTATGTGAACAGAATTGACTCATAAATAGCAAAACAAACACAATTATCGCTTATGGTTGTGACTGTGAAATTATAAAAACATTGAACTGTCGATGTCGCAGTTATGCTTTTCTGCACATTTCATAAACTACAAAACAAAGAGTGTAGCTGTCAGCATTATCTGAATTGTAGGTGTTAATGCATACACTTAATTTAATCACAATTGATACTGTCTATGTTAAAGTACCTATTTATGTTGTTTATGATGATATGATGGAAATATTCTGATTTAAAACAATTTCATCCAAGCAAATATTTATTCTATAAATAATAAGAGAAATTGATAACGAATATAATATGAAAACAGAATAAAAACGATTGTGAACCAACAAACGTGAAATGGGTATATTTAAGAAGGTTGTTAAACTATGAGATAACATTTATGATTAATGCATTTATTAGATTCATCATGTACGATTGAACAATGAACACAATAGTAGATCAATTCAGCCTAATACATTCGAACAATAAATACAGGTATACCTTATGAAACAATACAAGATCAAACGATGTTTGCATATGAGATAGATGAAGTACACGAAGGTGTATTAACTTCTATTTGAATTCCAGGAAGAATGTTATGAAACTGTTTTGAATTTAAGTTCAACAAAACCGTTACTCAGATTGAGGTTTGTATTGCAGAATTGATAGTACTGATTGATAATTACTTGCGTAAAACTTCAGGAAATTGTTAAATTGATGTTCAGCAGTCTTAATATTCTCAAATCAAACATTATTTCTCTAATGCTACATCTTAATAAACTGCTTTTGCCAATTTAATTTGCTCTGAAACGTTTGGCTTCAAAAATAAAAATATAAAATTGAGAATTAGGTTAGATTAGCTGCTCCTAGACGTTTAATAATGCAGAATTTTGAGCGATTGTCTTATCAATGCAGAACATTATAGTTATAGAACAGAAAGGTAACTACATAGTAGATATGGACTACCTTGCCGTCAGAAGATTAGAAGACTAACCCACAAATATGGCACAAACTGAGAAATTAAGTTCAGTTCATACTTGCTTTTTCCCAATCCAATATATTGGGCAGTATCCAGTCAATTTTGAGCTAATTGTTTTTTTACCCTGCGTGTTCCTCTTGGCAGTATTTTAGTTATCTAATACAGAAGACAGAGCCAATTTTCAACTTCTCCAGCGCGATAACACTCTCTTGTATTATTTACTATCCTTTCTTCACGCTTTGCCTAATGGATGAACTAAGAATTTGGCATCAAGCCAGATTCATCAGACTTCCTGGTCTTCCCGTTGATGTTAAGTTTTCATTATGCCCTGAACATCTAAACAGTCCGAACTCTTTAAACGGTTCAAAAAGTCCGATTCAACCAAAAAGCCGATTGCCTCAAAAATCCAAAGACCCCAATTTCTTCAGAATCTCAATCGGCTTAACAAGTCCTGCAAGTCTAATCCACAATATTTGATATATAGAATCTATTAGTATACGCAAGATTTCTCCCTGTTAAACTTAAGCGCTTCAACAAACCTGAGATATATTTCTCGTATCTCAATTTTCATTTGCACAGAATCACGATTTAGAAAGTTGATTTTGAAGCTTTTCTACACTGCACAGTCTAGCAGATTCTGTTATTTATATGGTCTTAGCAAGTCTTGGTCATATGACAAACCAGTCTACTCTAAAATAAAAACTAAAATCCCTGTGATTAGTGTCTAATGTCTAATCTTAAGTTTCTTCATTTGCATTTCTTTGGTGCAAAGTCACAATGACTATTATCTATTATGACTTATTGGAACAACAGTTTTATTTTCCTTATGCGTTCTGCAACTCTTGACGCTTGATACCACCTTGTTGGTAAATAAAGTCCTGCAGAGTTTTTTTTCTTTTCTGGATTAATATTAATGTTCTACATTATCCCATCTTGAAAATAAAAGATGTTGACACAGGGAGAATACTGAAAACTGAAACCCTAAATTGATGCAAAAGAAGAAATTGCCAAACAAAAATAATAGTACAGGTGACACAATATAGAAGGAGTCAAATTCTAAAGCTTGTTTACAAAACTACTATATGCCTTGCATCCCCTTGCCAAAAACGTTACCAAAACTCATGTTAACTATGCTTTAACTTCATTATTAAACGCTGAGAACTGTAGCCAAAATCAAGAGAAAAATAATCCGAGATTTAATTGGAAGCCGTTAGTTTAAGACAGTGTTTCTCAAACCATGCACCTAGTACTAGCGCAAAATTGTTAGTCTCAAAACTCAGTAGCATTTGCACAACCCACTGGTGACACTGCCCTGTAGGTATCTTACGTTCTCTGTTAGATAAAATAGATAATCTTCTCAAGGGTCCCTAACTGGCGTCTTTTTGGTATTATTCCAAAGCTGCAGTACATGAGTACTCTCCAAGATTCTTGTTTGTCTTTTAATAAATCACCACTTGATCCGTTTTAAGTCTATTCAGTCTCTGTTCGTGAAACCCTCTTGTGTCGAAAGAGGTATGCAAGCTAGCCAAGATTTCTAAAACAGATGCGCCTTTAGAATTGCAATGGAGGGGAAAATGGAAGTGAAATGTACATATACAGTTGAATTTTTAAGAAATCTTCCTTACACTCTTTTGCTATTAGACCTAAAAGGACATTTTAGAAAACATTTTATTTTCCAACAGATGATTCACTTTTTTCTATTGTAGACTAATCTATTTACTTGCTTCCTACCTGCCACCTTCTGATTGCACACATCTGCACATCACTATTGGAAATTAACCAGTAGCTGTTATTCTTTCGCTTCTAGTTGACCCTTTTTATCTCATATTGGATTTTGTGGCTAGTGAAGAGATTCTATTGGAGAAAACTCAATCCAAACACATCATCAAGAAAGTGATCGGTAATTCACGACGTCGAAAGAGCATACTTAGTCAAAGTAACTCTAATTAAGGTTTTCTTATTGCGGAAACTTTGGGAAAGAGCTTCCCTTTTACCTCTACTACTTCTTTATAAGACATGTAATTTTAATCATAGCTAAAGAGACTGTTATATTCAATATGGGCAACTTCCGTAAACAACACTGATTATAATAACAGCGCTAGCAAGAAATGGGAAAACTTACAACTCTAAATAGAAGAAGAAATTGAAGACGACGCAGCCATTGCATTAGGGATGTATAGTAAATCTAAAAACGTAAGTTATGATTTATTTCTCGGCATTGTTACTTTGCTCAAGCTTTCCATGGCAGTTTGTCAAACTATAATTTTGTTGTTTTGCTTTTGTTTTCGGAGGCATGAAACTCATATTTTTTGAAAAACGTAACCTAGACCTTCTTTGACATTTCTCATCTAAATTGAATAGGTCATGCTTTTGTTGAGAAAGAGGTAAAAGTTAGGAAAGGATTTTTCTGAAGGAGTGGCGTAACAGGTCTGAGGAGTCCCAAGCTCAGTACCTGTAAGGCCAAGGCAAACTGATCTGGCGGGATTGAGGAACTGGAGGTTCTGAAGTGTGGGAGCCGGCCTATGCCACCCCAATACGCAGGATTCAGGCTGGTTCAGCTAAGACGTCTGCGATCTGGCCGTCTTAGTCCGGAATGGTAGCAGATTGTCTCTTGTGAAGTCTTCGGTTCTTTACACTCTACCGGGCCTCGGCACCCTGCTAGATCCCAGGCTGACTGTCTCGTACCGCACCCAAAGCAGAAATGTAGTAGTAGTTCAGCTGGGACGTCCGCGATCTGGCCGTCTTAGTCCGGAATGGTAGCAGACTGTCTCTGGTGGAGTTTTCTGTCCCTACCGGGTGTCGCTGTGCTGCTCGATCCCAGACTGATTGTTTTGTTCCGCACCCAACGCAGGAATGTAGCAGATTTGAGAAGAAAATCGGTTAAAAACATGTGATAAAAGATAAATTACAAGGTAACCAAGTCTTTCCGTGTTTGTTTCAGGACTGTCGCCTGCTGGTGTGCAAGTTGTTCAAACACAGGAACAGTTAATCAATAGGGCAGCATTTGGTTAATCAAAAGGCAGCTTTCTTAAAGTTTGCAACAATATGCACTAACGTCTAGTTATTTGTGAAATAACAGTTGACTGTAGTTTGTGAACTATTGTTTGGCACTATTTCGGATAAATAGCTTCGGTAATGACTTTACGTTTTTGCTTCTTTTTTGGATCTAAACTTGTTTACTTTGTCTTTGCACATTGCTGCACGGTACACGTAGAATTCTAAAATGTAATCAATTGGTAATTATGGAATTCTGTTTACAGAACAATGGGCTTTTAAATTTCCTAAGATAAAAGAGTTAAAGAGCTTCAGATCTGTTTTGTATCCCAAAAGCTTTCTTCAAAGGAAAAATGTGCGTGATTGATCCTCAAAGTAAAATGAATGAAAGAGTGACATTTGACACTCTGGGTATTTTAAATTAATTTAAGAAAAGAAGAAGCTCAGAAGTTAGTCATAAACCAGAAAATGGTTATGTGCATTAATGTCTGCATGTCAAGCGTGAAGAGGTTACAGAGAGAAACAATCAAGATACAGTCCAGCTATTTTTAGTGAATCATTTCCTTTACAGTTTCTCTTTAACTTTTTTTAACTTCTTTCTATTATTGCAAACGGTGGAGAAAATGCAGTTTCTATTTAATTCCATTAGAACTGTTGGAAGAACTTGCAGATGCCAAAATGACATTTTCAAAAGAAATTTAATAGAACGGGATGTTGAGTAGATTATGTACCGATTCTGTCTAGACTCATTTTGTTTAATATCAATTCGTCTAATGACCCATTTCATCTACTGCCATTTTGTCTAACAACCTATTTGTCAATTTCAAGATTAATTATTTTTTAGCATTTTTAACAATGGAAAATGTTAAAAGGTAATCCCAATTAGGATTCATCCGCTCATCTGCCCAATTTGGTCTTAAGCTGATGTTTTATTTTTAATTTGTCTAATAATCTATTCTTACTAACTCATAAGTTAATTGCCGTTGTCTAAATTTGGTTTCATTACAAATGCCAAGTAGAGGTCTATCTATGAATATCGGTATAAGGTTTCAATGCTACTGATTGTTTCACAATCTTTTACTAGAAACAGTAGAATCAAATAAAGTAGTACTATGTATTATAGACAAAATGGTCTATTTGACCAATTGGATTTGGACAAGGTGGATTACTAGATGAGATGGCGTTAGGCGAAATGGTATTAGACAAAATGACACTAGACGATGTGAGGTTAGACAAATTCTTTGTCATCACTTTGATAGAAAATGTCTCTTGATAGCACCTTTGGTTTGATTATTGTGTACTAAGTCTGCCCTTATGATTTCTTACAGTATTGATTTTTAACTGCTTAGGAATATTTTGCTTTTCTTAATAATTGTCTGTTGAACTTGAAGATTGTTTTTGGTCACTCATGCAACAAATGAGTTGGATTTTTGCATTTGTCCGTTTGGAAGATTTGTTTGGAAATCTGGAACACAGAGAGATCTATTTTTGTCTACCCTTCCACAGCAAATAATAGTAATATTTCCAAATTAATCCAAAAGAGAAGAAGATTGTTTGGACTTTTTTGTCTACCCAAACAACATAGTCTGGTAATAAGTGTGAACCTAATGATGTGATTTAAATATGTACCTTCATTATTGTATGTATTTATTTATATAATTTATCATAATAAACATACCGTTCATAAATCTTCATATCTGGAAATTTTTTTACAGTTACTGCAAACAATAACAATGAATAATTAATAATCTACATCGGTTTTATAGTTGTCATTTTTACATTTATTGCTAACTACAACGTAATAATACACATTGACAGGAAATTCATTCAGAAACCTTTAAAACCAACCTTTGGTTTGTATTATTACAAAGCTAATAATGTCAAAGGTTGTTGGCGACTAGGAAAGGGCAACAATTTAACATTAATTATTACAGCAAATTAGCATACAAGTGTTTGATTATAAATTATGAACGTGTTTCTTGTATATGCAGTAGGAAAGTTTAATGCCCTAAGTCTAAGAATAGACGAGATGCTAAAATATTTACTTTGGGATTACCTTTGTTTACGTTAGTGTTTACTTTGTTTTGCAAATAATTATAATTATTCAAAATGAATTCAAAAAACTTGTACGTTTGAAATTATAAATTTTAATAGTAAAATTAATTATAGTAAAAAAACAAAATTAACGGCTCGCTTTCAATAATGTAACGACTGACACGTTCTGTAAAATATAACCAGCTCACAATTTAAAGTGAGTGGTTTTACATAAGATTTAAGAACGAAATCATGGAAATCTTTACATGGTATAGCGTTTAGTTGGGATGAATATTTTTTATCTTGTTATAATCTAACTGTGGAGAATCACCATGGACCAATCAGGAGGCTGCGAAGTTTAATAGTGAATGCCTCCTCTCATTAAAGATGCAGTTTCAGTGACCGCCTCTTTGTGATTACGCGTCAGGTGTGAGTGATTACCTGGACTCATCGCCGGAAGTCCGCACGTATTTAGGTACATCATACTTTCTTCGTTCTGATAATCCGGTTCTTCTTCTCCTTTTCTTTTACTAGCAAAGATGACGCGAGCTTTTCATGTGGACCTGGCTGCCTAACTATTAGGCTTCAATTGTGGATATATTTTTTTAAAATCTAGTTATTGGAATATTTCTTTTGGCTGTAATCATATTTCAATTTTTATAAACCATAAAACACATTAAATAACTTCATAGTATGCATAAAATAAAATTTACAAGAATCCAAAAAAAAGCAATAATTCACGTTCTCTACTGTTCAATACCAGCCTGATGTAAGCTTTTATTTCATTTTATGGACCACCAGAACATTGCGAACATGTCATATTCATTATAATACTACATAGATTAATATCCTGTTTTATTTTGTTGAATAATAATTTACAAAAAAAAGGTCATCTATTAAAATATATTATTAGAAAATCTGCTCGTCGTTCTGTAGAGAAAATGTTATAAATCTTTTTCTACCGTGCACACTAAAGTTCATTAATCAAACAGATTAATTTTGGCTTCTCTCTAAGCTCTTTTAAATGATTTTTTCTTCCTAACATAAACAATTACTTTATTAACCTCTCATGTTTAGAAGAAAAAAAAACTTTCAGGAATAACCTAATAAATAAATCTAATCCAGTTCTGGAACGATGATGATGATAACGTACAGATAAATAGAGTTGGAAAAGAATGTCGTCTTAAAAACGGTGTTTAACATTTTTGATTCGCGCTAATTTGCAATGTGAAAACTAAAAACGCACCTAAACTTGTTGTTTAAAAAGTTGATGTAGATTAATTTAAAAATTTACACGGACAACCTAACACGTTTCTGTCAAACAAAGATTAATTAAAGTTAGAAATAACACCTAGCCAAAATGCAAGGCAGTTTTAAACACCTTTTAATGTGGGCGTTTTAAGTAAAAGGAACCAACCAATCCAACTTTTCATTTCTTAAGTCTACATTTGGATAATGTTATAATATTCACACGATATTAATTTTATTATCTCTGAGTTGGTCAATAGTTTTTATTTGTTCAGTGTTAGGAAATTGAAAAAATGTTTAGTTTTGTGAAATAAATTATTAATTGGAAGAATCAACACGAAGATGACATAAGATAATTTTTTATCATTTAGAAGGGAAGTAAAACCTCTGATAGCAACATAAGGAAGAAATCATTCATAAATCGATAAAATCGAACAGGAAATTTTAGAAACACTACAAGAAAATTAATTAACAAAATACAAGAGAAGAAATAATAGGATTTAAACGAAAGAACTTTATATATGTACAAATGATGATCTTACGCTACTCTGATGACATAAACAAAAAATTGATTGAATCGACGACGTATAACAGAGCAAGGTCAATAAATCGTAATTCGTTAAATGATGAACTCAAACCAAACAGCCAAAAGGTATCTTCTGCTAACTACTACTTAGCAGTATCTTCTTCTATATTTCCGCCCAAACAATCTCCTCATCTCTTTTTCCCATTAATTACAATTATATCGCCATTTGCAGAAAAAAAAACTTCCTATTTGTATAACTTCCTTTTAAATACCTTTGGTAAAAAAGGTCTTCGTTTTGGCACATATCTCAAAACACTTTCTTTCCTACTATTCACTTTTGGGTAAATAGTCAGCGCCGATAATAGAATTTCAAGTTTTTACGCCTTTACACCCTTTACCAAACAGTAGTAGAAACCTAAGTAAAAGTAACTTAATTTTCTCAAGAAGCCCAAATGGTTTATGAAAAATGGTGAGAATATCGAGAAGACCAAACTGCTGTTAAATTCATTTTTTTCAAAGGGTTGAACAGCAATAGAAAAAAAATCATTTTCAGCAGTTGTGGCAATTGTTCACCCGTTGTCAAAACTACACGCCAACAACAACTACCAAACCATTGAGAAATATTCAAAAAGCGTAACTCTGTCTAGTTGACTGGTCATCGCCTTTAAAAAGACGTTAAAACCTCACAGATCAAAAACGCTAGATCAGAATATCAAAAAAATGTTATTTAATGGCGATGTAGACGTCTTTTTGACGTCAGACTAGAAAATGGAACTTCTGATAACATATACAGAACGAAAATGAGAAAATTACGCCACTGTGCATTGGTGCTCTAGATGAAGGAAATCGTAGTTTTGACAAATTTGGTCTTTAGTGAAAGAAAAGACCTGCATTTTTCGAAATAACACAACGGTATTGCAATGTTAAAGGTCTTGTAGAAGCTCAAACATCCGAGTATTGGCTCGTTATTAACTCTCAACTCTTCCTTTTGAAGATCTTGAACCTCAAGGTTTGCGTCTCTCTCACATTCTCCCAAACAATGAAAAGACGTTGTTTCGCCTTTTTCAGCTTTTTAGAGTTTGTTGAGTTATCCTCGATACCTGTTAACGGCAGGTGCTTTCTTGAAGTACTGTGACCCACCAGAACACCAGGTACCCATTAGAAGACTTAGGGGTCTTCAAGTTTTTCTCCTTGTCCAGTTTGCTAAGTATCCAATTTGCCTTTTATGTCTTTTGCAGTCACTCATTTAGAGCTGAACTAATCTGCTGCTTTGAGATTCCCAAAAACAGTTCCTATTCCAAATATGTGTCCTCCACCTTCTTGTTCTGTGAATTCCACAGATAAGACTGACTTTTTCTGTCGTAGCACTTTTGAAGAAGAGCATTTCTTGTTCTAGTTAAAATTTCCTTATTGCCCCTATTGGGGCAAATGTAATTTTCTTGATCTGTTATTTTTCCTCGTTTGTGTTTGCCAATGATAAAATGGAAGAATCCTCTGCCATACCTGAAAGTTCATAGTGTGCTTACCCAAGGTAACGTTTTTGGGAAGATTTTTTTAACTGCTATTATTTTCGACTTTGATTGTTAATGGTCTACATCAAACCTATTTCATTTGTTGATGAAAACAGAATTTGATAAATTTCCACAGTTATCAAGACAATAGAAAAAATAGAGTAATTGAAATACAAATTATGACAGAATCCGCTTTAAAGGGGACACCCTCTATATTGATTTATGAATTTTTATTTGCAATTTTGGGAAACGATCTTGAATATTTTACATAATGGATTAAGTTAATTTCCAACTATTCTTGAAGATCTGAAGAAGTATATAGTAGTTGACACTCAAAAACTTCCTTTAATTATACATTTGTTTTCCTATTACCCATAATCACAGTTAACTTTAAAATATTATGCCTTACAATAATCTTCTGTTTTTGGGCTTTGAGTACCTTGCGTGCTCCATAAGTCTCGTTCGTTAAAATCCAAACAGCTAAGACAAAGTAATCCAAGACTAAAATTGAACTAAAAGTAATGTGAAATTGAAACTGTTCTAATCTTTGGTCTTGGTCTTGGTCTTGGTCTTGATACTAAAACATTTATCCTGTTCTTGCCTTTAACAATTTCGATAGAAAACTGTGGGCTTTGACATACAGGGTATTTCGAATTCAAGAATATGTCTGATGATGATTCTGTGAAACCAGTTCTACATGTTTTTGGCAAAAAAGTGGCTTTAGAAAGGCTTTTCAGATTTAGAGAATTTCTAATAACAGAGAAATAGAGAAAATAAAAATAGTCGAGGTTTCTTTTCTGAACATTAGGAACATTAAACTCTGGCCTAATTTAAGCGATCTTGCATCTCTAACAGTAAAAGTACGGAGAACCGCAGCAAAGCTTTTTTCACTTGGTAGGGTCTCTGTTTTTAAATCTCTGAGCATACCTCATTTATAATACATCGCATAGTTGTAAAGGAAATGATCTTATGGATCATAAATTAAGCAAGGAATAAGGAACATCCAAAGAAAACGTTGCTTATTAAATGGAAATGGTTAAAGATTTAAATTTGTTTTATGGAATACAAGTTACAGTTATAAAAAGAAAAAGATGAACCTGGAATGATAACAGATTTGCTAAAAGAATAATCAGAAGAAAAGAGTCCCTACAGAAGGGTTAAAGAAGTGAAACTTTTTTGGCAAGATTCATAAATAAAGCATTTTTTCTAATTTTAGCTACTTTTGGCAAAGTTTAGGTATTATTCATGAACCATGAACATGAGAAGTAGCACTAAGGTATCAATTCCATAGTTTGCTCTTTTTTTTAAATAATTAAAGTTGTTAATGTCATTCTAACATTTTATCTTTCAATAGACATTTGCCAGAAATTCATTTTATTGTACCAACTCATTCTGTGTAAAGCAAGTGCTCGCAAAACACTCCAAACGTGTGTTGTCAAAATAGAGAAAACAGAAGTTCGTTTAGCGATCAAGTTTTTAGTTTTGGAAGATTTATTGGCGACAGAAATTCATGAAAGATTTCAAAAAGTGTTGAAGGAATCCGCACCATCATTTTTCATTGTTTCAAAGTGGACTACGGAAGTTAAACGTGATTGTACTAGTGTGGAGGTGATCTCCATAGTGGAGGCCTAAAAAGTGCTACAACTACAAAAATCGTACAAAATATATATGATGTGGTTCTTGCAGACAGGAGATTAAATGTTGCTACTCAGCTAAGGCTGTCGGCATTTCAACTGAACGCGTTTACATATTTTAACACAAGATTTGGCGATGAAAAAGCTCTGCGCAAAATAGATGCCGCATTCGTTGACCGTCAATCAAAAACGCATTCGACTGCAAATATTGCAGAGTTGTTTGGACCGTTTCAACAAGGATAGGAAGGATTTCTAACGGCGATTTGTAACTATGGATGGAATTTTGATCCATCACCACATACCGGAGACAAAACAGCAGTCAAGACAATAGACAAAAGCTGGTTGTTCAGCTCCGAAGAAGGCTAAGTCGGTTTCATCAGCTGGTAAGGTTATGGTGTCGGTATTCTGGGACAAGCCTTCTAGACAAATTAGATAAAAATATTAAAGAAAAAGACCCAAAGCAAGTGCTTTATCATCAGGACAATGCAACGCCTCACAAAAGTGTAATTGCAATGTCTAAATTGGGCGAATTGAGGATTTAGTACCTTCAGAGTTTTTCCAAATTTAGAAAAATCTGTGATTGGAAAGCATTTCAAGACAAACGAAGAGATCATTGCAGCAGTGAACATCTATTTTGAGGAGCTTTCGAAAGTTCCTTACAAGAAAGGGGTAGAACTACTGGAAAAACGTTGGACCAACTATATTACTGTTTTAGGAGATTATGCTGAAAAATAAAATGATTTTTACGATTACAAATGTTCCTTTCAGTTTCATTCCATTTTTCACATTATCCTCGTATAGCTTCACAGACTTGCCAACAACAAACTTTTTAGCAAGCAGAAGTAGAAAAAACCAGAATAGCAAAATATAAACTAGCCAAGCTATTTTCTTCAGAAACTACAATTGTAAAATTGTAAAGTTGTAATTTTCATTTCAACGATTCATAGAACAAAGATGCCTACTTCAAATTGATGATCGTTCAGTTTTGGTTAGGAGGTTCAAATGTGCTAGCCAAGATGGAAACAATAGTCGAATATTGCTGTCCTTACGTAGATTGTTGTCTCATGAAAAATGTTTTAGCTGCAGCTTAAGTGCGGAAAGTCATGCAACTTTCTAATTGCATGTAGCACGTGATTCTTTTGTTGTAACTATAAATGTAACCATTGTTAATTTCTGTTTCTAAAAGTTCTTTGCTTGTCTTTAGTTTAAGAATTAGAATGGTGGTGATCAGGGCGAAAGCAGTCATTACTCATTACAATGTGATGGTAAGGGTAATTTAGGTGACTATACTGAATGGTCCCAAACAGTGATAAGCAATGAGTTTGATTGGGTCTCGGTTAAATGTGTATTATACGGTATTACATTGATTCTTGGTGTTATGGTTGCCCATCTCTGATCTGAAAGCTGTAATGGTGGAGTAGTTGACTAACGTTGGAGATATGGTTCTGAAAGTATTGCCTAAAGTGAATTTGATTTGGGTGATGATGAACCATGGTAAAAGTGGCCGATAATATGGTGCTGATTTTGATGATAAGTTTGAAGAATTTGTTGCTAGTTGGTGACAACGATTGTTGAACATTGACAGGTTGGTGTTGTTAGTACGAGGAGATGAGGGTGGTAAAAGAAATAGATGGTATTGGCTGAAACAGACTCAGAAAAGTTTGAAAAGAGTATGACCTGAATTGATTTCCCCAATAGTCAATATGAAGCTGAACCAGCCTCTGTTCGTCACGTATAATTCTAAAGTGGTAGTAACTCAGATGAACCTGACGATCCCGACAGAGAATACTCAGAAGCTGAGTGGAGCAGAGTAGTGTTTCAGAGTAAATGTTCAGTCTAAATTATCAAGGTGTAAAATAACCACAGGAAACTATTAAACTTTAGCTCAGATTTTCGTATAATTTACTCATCCGATAGCAGCACTGATTAAGAAAATTTGTATCTTGAGAGTTTTTATCAAGGTAAGAAAAACCAGATGAAGAAACATAAACTAACGAAAAAGAGCATTGCTGCAAAGAGATCTAGTTGCTACTAAGAGAAGAAGGGCTTGATTTACAATCCATCAGATTCCTAGGTGTTGGATTAGAAGGTTTTATCAATTTTGCTATTCTACTGTTTCGATCGGTCGATCATGTCAAACATATTTTCTTTTTTCTTATAAGTCATAACATAACAACATAACTACTTTCTTGTCTATGATAAGTGTAGGATTCTACCATACTATGGTAATTCTGGAATAATAATCTTAAACCCGATTTTTCTTGAACGCCAAGGATTAACACTTAACGTAGGACAGATTATCACGAAAACCATTTCATTCGTAAGACTTCTGGATTTTGTTTATTCAGGTTTTCATACATTGACACTTTAACTTTCTTCGTGGTTTCTATCACGTACTTTGCTTTTTATAGTATTTGCAGTTCGAATTAAATAGAGATAGCCTTAATCTTCTACTGTTTATTGTTACCACATCAGTAGTGGTTTGGGCATTGTTTTACCTTTGTTTTACAGATCATTTGTGCTAAACGCTTTTCTTTTCAGATATAAGCTTAGATCTAAATTTTCTGTCTTGTTTGAGCTCGTTAATTTACTTTGGGCTTTACTAGTTAAGATAGACTGTAGATACTTTGCCATCTTCAACTTACTTTAGAGGATAATGAAGTTCTATTGGTTCCAACCAAGCACTGCCAAAATTGTAATGAAGCACTTACCTTCAGGAAAAAAAACATTTTTTGTCAAGCTCCTGCCAAAAGTATTGATTGATCTCTTTCATCATATCAGACGTAGAGAGTACAGGTTTAGTACTCTTTCAAACCTATATCTTCTAAGTCTCTCTCGTGCTTAGATGGTAACAGTGATAAAGAAGAAATACTGTGACGCCTTTTTCTTACATGAGGAGCGAATAATCCTATATAACGGACAGTTTAGTTGAGATACCGATACTGTATAGTTTCTACATCAAATTTGTAGTTTCTGCATTTTGGGATTAGACATTCTGATTTAACTTAATTTATATTATGATCTCCCGAGCAACTGCAATATTAATGTACAAGAAGCTTCATAAGTATTTTATAAAAATACATTAAATTCCTTTTGAAATAGAGACTAGTGATTGTCAATTACTTTCTAGTTTTTGATTAATTACGCCTCTATCATTATAAGTAGTACTTATGGTAATTTGTTTTGCAAAGATAATAGTAGGTAACAATCCCTTCTCTGTCCTTGTTTACGATATTATACATTACGTAGTATTTAAGACAACTTCACTCTTTATAAACAGGACCTTAAAAATAATAAACCTTTCAACAAGGAAAAATGTTATTAAAGTCATTATTTTTCTAAATCCTTGGATTTTATCTCAAATTAGGCCATTAGAATTATAAAAGTCCTACATTCAAATTTTACACTTTCTAATATCAAAACTAAATATCAATATAACAATAAATTAGTATTTCAGACATTTCTTATCACTTTTTCTAAGAGTAACTGTAAACATTTCGTAGACTCATACAAAAATGTATCCATTCACTCACATTTTATGTTTTAAAGATGTAAATTTATTAGCTGCAGGTGATTTAACTAAAGAATTTTAATCGATTACACAAAATTTATTGCTCTAATCAATAATTCAACCAATAAATATCTAAATGAAGGAAAAAAGCGAATATCTAAAGTTTGTCGCTAAATGAAAAAAGATATTCATGAGTAAAGTACTATAAGCATACCGTTGTAAAGTCAAGTTTTGATTTATTTCTCGCTTTAAGATTTCCCAAGTGCGACAATTCCTGCAGTCATGGAGAGCGCAAGGGAAGGGTTGAAATTTTATTAAAACAACTTGTTAATTCAAGAGCGTCGAGTGTTTGGAACTTTGCAAGAGACATATTGCTATAGTGCGAAGTAAAACTTATACAACTTTACGTTCACTTGTTGAAAATCAAGCAGACAGCGGGCGCCAGAGCGAGACGCGAACTTCGCCGGAGGTTTGGGTTGAACTTTAAGCAAACTACCCCTCTCGCAATAAGTTACTCTAATTAATATACATCAACGCATAAACGCATTAATTAAATAGAAGCTAATAATGATCGAACCAAGTGTTGCAACGCAATAACTTCCAGATATTATAATTACATTCAATTACAAAAGGGGCCGCAGATTTTGACTTGTAAATTAAGTTCTAGAACTTGTACGGAATACATAACTTTAATAAAGGGAAAAAGCGATAATAATATTCCATGTTTTGTCACCCCCTCAACGGAGTTTCGATGAAAACTTGAAATACTTTACTAAACAAATAAGTTGACATTGTGCACCTTTTTAGGAAGAAGATTCCTGCAGGTGATCGTACTTTAAAATTAATTACATGGCAAATGTTTAAGAAAACGGAAGTGACAAGTAACGCGGCGACAGTTCTAACGCGCTGTAACCGGAAGCAGCGCTGTTGACCAACAAAACATTGCCACGGAATGAAGATTTGCCACTATGATAATGAAACGTCGCATTATACAGTAGCAATTTACGAATATTTATAAGTATTATAATTGAGTTAAATAACCTCACTTTTTATCTCAAGTTGGTTGTAAGTAGAAGATTTGTTAATGTTAAGGTTTTACGAAGATTGATTATGTATAGAACGGAATCTCTTCTTCCGTCATCTTTCGAACAAAATATTTCTTGATTCCATGCAAAAATACAGTGACATACTTAAACATTTGTTTCGATATAGCAATCAGTGAGACACTTCTCGTACAACAGATTAGAGCAAAACTTGTTTTAGGTAGAAAGTATGATTTATCCACTATGGAAGAAGATCTAGCAGCAAGAACTGAAACTTACAACAAATTTGCAATGATGACGTCAAG
Organism: Ignelater luminosus; assembly: GCA_011009095.1. Lineage (NCBI taxonomy): Eukaryota > Metazoa > Arthropoda > Insecta > Coleoptera > Elateridae > Ignelater > Ignelater luminosus. The sequence continues at coordinate 16,974 of VTPC01089495.1, forward strand.
CTGCTTTTCATGTGTAAATCAATGCTGAAGCTGAAGTGATGCTTTTGTTCGCCATAGCAAGTTTTTTTTATATTATTTGTAGATGTCTTTAAGTGAGTAGAGGGTAAGCAAAGACCTCTACTTCACAATCATCTTTTCAACTAGTTCTTTACAACTGTTTCACAATGAATTGCTTTTAACAAATAGAAGCAGCCTCTACAAAGCACGGTAAGCTTCTTTCTCAAAATTTAACTTTAAAAATGGAGCAACACAACATACTAATTAGAACAATAAGAATTAAAGATGAACCATATTTCATTCAGAGTTTTCCTTATTGTGGTATTGCCAGTACTCAAAGTAAAATTACCAACATTTGAAGGACACTATAAAGATTGTCTGGTATTGAAAAAATGACCTACTTTATTACTAACATAAGGCTTGTTGAAGATGATTCATCAGCATCAAGAGGTAATCAAGAGACTCATTCTTTGACAATTTGTAGCTTACTAAGTTGACATCAAGCAAAAAGATTAAGTTTACAAATCGAAATAACACAACATTTTGACACAATAAAGCAAGTATTTCCCAAGCTCTGCCAAGAGTGATGCTTAGCACATATCAAAAGTATATAAATACAACATCAGATAGGATGTGCTATTTCCTGGTAATCAACCAATGCATTGCTAAGAAGTGAAAGAGACATTGCGATACTACGTAGATACTTACACAAATGTCTACTTCCGATTTTCGAGTAGAAGCTCCCGGGCGGGACTTATTTTGAGATACCTAATGTCTTTCGAATCCTTATCGGTCAGGTCGAGTTGTTTAGGAAACTCTGACTTTGAGGCCTGGTATGCTAGGACTTTTCGGTTCCTATCAAATTTTTCAAACAGTTTGAGTGCTTGGGATCAATTAGCCAGTTACAATTTCTAGGCCTGTATTGGACTCTTCAGGTTAATCAATTTTCGTCTTTATCGAACTTGTAACGCCAACAGACTTCTCAAATTGCTAACGAACTTGGTCGGGTGTTTTTTTTTAGATTAATTTACACTATTAAAGCAGGCAACTTTTTTTGGTTGATTAGATTCTTTGAACCAATGTACATCTAGTTGACTTTAAGTTTGAGAAACAATAGATTTGCACAGAACTGATTTTTATATTATATTGCACTTTTTGTACCGAGCGTGCTGGAGTGTATTAACTTTTAACGATAATGGGGCTTTTTGGGCAATTTGGTCGAGAATTTTAAGAAAGTCGAGCTCTTTGAGCTATGCTATGCTATAATCAGTTTAATCGTTGATTCTAATAATCTTAAAACATTGATGCATATTAAAGTCGACGATGAATAGATTCTGCGGGTAACAGACTTACCAAAACTGGTTTTTAAGTTAAGCTTCAGGATTCTTAAAACAGTTGCCCTTTTTGGACCTATTAAGGTTTTTCTGGACGATTTGGATGTTTTGAGCTGGTGCAGCTCTTTCGACTGCTGTCTAAAATCAGACTACAATTAGACTTTTGGAAGTTACCTAAAGTTTATTTTAGTCTAGTTGGGTTACTTTGCTTTGATATCCAAGCAAATTCTAGTTTCTGCAAAATCTTCCAAAGTTTCGGAATCGTGGTAGACAATTAAACTAAATATCTAGTTACAGAATTTTTAACTAAACCTTTAAAGATTTAAAATTATGAAACCTAATAATTTTTACACATAAGCCTGGCCACCTCTAGTTATACTCTAGAACAGCGTGGATAAATATAATTAATCAAAATCAGTAGCTTATTTGCAGTTTTGCGATTACTTTTCGAGAGTTTCCTACTTTTTGGAATGTTTCAAGTTTAAAGGTCGTATTGTAGTGTTTTTCATTAGAATCTTTCAAATAAAATCACGAGAACTGAAACTCATCACATTTATGAAAATTAAAGAGACAAGGAAAGTCAAAATAGAATGAACGATAATCACAAGCTGTATCTCATAATGAAAAAGAGATATAAGGCAACCTCACTACAATCTGTGTTGAGACAAACTAAATAACTTGAATAAAAGTGACAAAGAACCTGAAGTTAAGATTTTATTAAATGGACGCAATCCACGTGAAATAAATGGATCCAATGGTTGTGAGACTGTGGGGCGTTCTCTGGCCCAAATTCTCTTTGAATAAAGCCACATAGTCTAGGTCATCTGCTTTCATTCCTCGTTTGCATATAGGGTCAATCGGTTGAAGACTAAACCAATTTAGGTATGGCCTGACGGGCTCATATACCTTCACATATGATCGTTTCGTTCTTGTGGAGTACAAAGGCAGTTTTTGTTAGTTCCTTAGTTCCAACCCCAACTGATCTTCTCTTATTGTCTCTATAATCTCTTGACAGCAACAGATCCTTTTTCTTCCTTTACTCTTTAGAGCCCAGTGTATTTGATTTCCGAATTTGTCTTCTAACCATAAAGGACTGATACCTGTCACCAACTGTAGTATCTACGTTGCGTTTGTTCTACAAGCTTTCGAAATAGCTAAAAGAAACTTGCGTTGCGCGATCTGTAAGCGTCTTGTCACTTTAGAACCTTTTCAATATTTTCAATATTGAGCTTTTTGGGTTTTTTGGGTTTTTTTTGGTTGCCTTATACGTTATCTTTAGCACCACAATGCTCTATTAATAATAATCTTTGACAATCACCAACCCTAACTACTTCTCTCTGTGGAACTTCATGCCTTTGTACTTCGATTATAGGACTAGAAAACTTCCAAACTATTAACGTCGAGGTTTTGTTCATGCATAAAGCTCCGTTCGACATAAAATTTTCTTTAAATACCCTCAAATGTAATCTCTTAGTACTGACTAAACTAAATAATTGCTTGTACATGGAACAATTAAATTTTGCGTACTGACTTTTTTCGAATGCTGCGCCTTTCTAGAAAGTTTGACTATACCTCTTCCATAATCGTGCTGTTAATAGTCATAAGCATAAGTGTCTAATGGGTACTCACAGTTTAAAGTGGACTTCGAATAACAAGGAATTTCTAAAAGATACTTCTATTTATGTATTAAGGTTTTTTGATTAAGGCACATCTAGATTATTTGCCATTGTCTTTAGAAGGACAACGACTATAGTCTATAGAAATGTTTCAGAATCAAACTTAGGTCAGCAGTTTCCACACAGTAGAACAACTGAACCTTACTCATCATGTTACACATGAAATTTCAAGTGTTGTGTTTGACAGGCCATTGCTAACATTTTTGTTTCTATATTCTTTGATCAGTTTGGTTAAGTTATTTTAAAGGAGAACGTCTTTTATCTGTCAAGAGCAGCTCTTCCTACAGTCAGTGATATTATTGGTTAGTGGTCATGAAGATTTGTTAATGTCAAATAATATATTGGCCATTGCAATTTGTCACTGTGATAACCGGCTATTTAACGGAAAAACATGTGTTTTGATCGTCTATCTCTATATTTTGAGATGTTATGGAATCCAAGCTACTATTTCTGCGACGATTATGTTGTAATTTCCATTTCCGTATTTTAAGAGCTTGTATTTGTCCAAAGGACATTTTTGATGATTTTTGATTGGACGCATCTTCTGGATGATTTAAATGAATTTGATTTACTAAAAAACATCTGCAAATTCTAAGAATTTTTTATAGAGATTTCGTACTTTAATTTATTGTACTTAATAGTAGACATAAGTAATTTATTACTGCTAAATTATGTAAGCAATTGTTAAAATACACGCACCTAAAATACCACAACCCCGTGACTATACATTAAAAATTTTTTAGAAAAGTTGCCCTCATATTTTATTGGGTTATTTATAGCATTACATGTTAAAATTAGGAGACGTCCTGAAATCTGAATGCTTTTTACAAATTTAATAATTTAAAACACTAACAAGGATCTTCAGTCTGTTTACATACATATTGATATCTATCGCGCATCTACACCTATAATTTTCCCAAAGCATGCATATTTATGAAGTTAAAGCCGCCCCTGCCGAGAGCGGCACACTGCGAACGGAGACATCCGCTACTTCCATAGCTCACTGTCTTTGTAGCTCATAATTCTGTCACCACACGAACTCTTGCTTGTTTATACGAATGTTTCAATCCACTGCAATGCGAGCTTTTTTGTTCTACAACAAAAAGTACCCCAAGAATTTTAGATATTTATACTCCCCCGGAAAAGAAACATTGTTGGAGCATATGTTTCTCGTGATCGCCTAGAATGATTGCGCTCCTAGAGTAAATTAAGTTAATTTAGTATTTCTCTTTTTTCGTTAAACGTTTTATCTGAAAAATTCAGAGAGAAAGACTTAAGTTATAAGAAGGGCAATGAAGTGCCAACAATTTATGATATATTTTGAAGGTAATTATTTTATTAGTCTACTAAACGTCGCTGTTCCTAAACCATATTTTTAACATATTTACGTATACAACTTGACAAAACATAAATAGTCGAAATATATGAGAGCGGTCCCTTTTTATATCTGGGTGTTGTGACAAATATACGAAACATATTTGCGTACACTGTTCAACAGAAACTTCTTAACAGTTTAAGACAAAATATTTAATGTTCCTATTATAAAGCATTAAGAACGAAACTAAATTTTGTGCTGACAGTGTAGACAGATGTTCGTATGGCATTCACTGAGACAAGAAATATTAAGAAATCCAAAGCTACACTAATTTAGTGGATCATCGTGCCACGGCAGGTGGCACCGGAGTCAGAATGTATTTAGGAATGCATGCTGGATGGTCGCAGTCGCCGTGGCTTGGCATGGGGTCGCTCTGGCGTGGGGTTGCTGAATTATGACCACGTCGGCCACTGAAAATGCTCGAAAGGTATGATTTTAAAATTAATATTTTGTTTTCTTTTTCTCTTACGTAATTCTAAATGAGGAGTCAATGTAGTAATATTACAAGACCAAGCCCAATCCATTCCCACTCACGCTGAAAAAACTGTACATCTTAAGTTTGCAAAAGGAATTTTAGTTAAGGAAATAAAAACTCTAGGAGACCACAATTTATTTAATTTGCTTACGCATTTGTTATGGTAGGAATTTTTTAAATTGTACTGCTAAATTCTGTATAATAAATAATCCTATTGTAGGACATTCTGAACGAAAATTTTCAGTATTTAAAGGTCTCATACACATATTGCATTGGTAATTTTTTGTGCAATACTTGACAGATGATTTAGTACAAAACAAATTGAACAATATGAAAATGCGTAGGTTTTATTAATTTAGCTAACCCAAACGAAAAACAATTTTGAGCAAGTTTTCATTTTGTCTCTTGATCTTAAAGCGAAACACAGGTGGCAGCATAAGGACAGTAACTAATGTAAAGCTTCCTTCAACATTCAAGCTGGAAATGTATCAAAAATCAGCCAAATTCGAAGCAAAGTTTTTAGGACAGTAAAAGAGATAACAAGCTTGCAGTCGCCTGGCAGCATATAACGACTTTAAGACTACTTAACATAGTACATCTCGCCAAAATTTCTGCTAAATTGCATCTCATTTTTCTCAACCCATAGAAAGCACGCATAGGAGTACTGCGCTATCTTTTTTGAAAAGTTATCAAACCAACCATCAACAGTTTTAATAGGGACCTTGTTTTGCTTACCGCAAAGTGCCATCTCTTTATTGCCTTAGATAATCTACTGAAGAGAATCCATACATCAGTACATAGACATTTTTACCGTTCGTGTTTTGGCCCGATTGGTCTACCAAGCAATATCAAACGGTTTTTCAACAATCTATGATACTTATTCCTATCGCATAGATAATATCATGTAGCAGTGCCTCAGGATCTTTCCCAAACATCTAATAGTATCGCTAGCTCCACCGCGTTTTGATTTTCATACTGACTGAATTACAAAATCGAAATATGGTTTGGTCTATAGTTCACCTACCCAGTAAAATTTCATTCTTCAAAACCCTAAAAGCTGTTGCCTACTGACACAAGAATATTTTGGCAAAAGTCTTTAATGGTTGTATTCTAACATCCTGAACACATCATTTTCGTTAACTTTCTAGTTGACATGGTCATTCGACTTTAATTCGCTGACAACTTTCTACGAAAATTAACTCTGATATAAGTAGTGAAGAAGAACTACACGTAAACAAAGGTATTTTCTCATCCATTTAGGCATCAACCCTGCTTTATGGCCATCGAAACACCATTTTGTTGACATAGTCTTCTATCGATCATATTTCAAACATGTTGAAGGACAAATCAGGAACTCTGTGATACGACATCAATATTATCGTTATATGAAGATGTTGGAAGGTAACAGCTACCAGGTGAGCTTAAACATGATCTGAGTGGAAAATGACATTATTCATCCGGCAAATATTAAGAATGACAACTAGCTCAGATCCTCCAACTTAGTCCTATTACAAGAATTAATGTCACTGATTAAAGTTGTTTCACGTTCAAAGCTCGTCTACTATTCATCGGTAACAGTAGTGAATCTAGAACAATATCAAAATTTTTAAATTATTCCGTTGCTCAAGCTCAGCCCACTGTGTATCCTTGTTACGACTATAAGTTGAGTAAATAATTTTAAAGAGTAACACAAATTGGCGAATTCTCCAATAAATTGTCTTCTTTGTTTCTCTATAGTTGATTTCTCCCAAAAACATTTCTCATTGATTTGGAGCTTGAGATGAGATCTCTTAAGATGAGGAGTCAAAGACTATTTCTTCTTCTAGTTCCATTGCTGTCTATTGTATGATGTTATCTGCGATCAAACATACGCTTTCTAGTAACTACGAGGCAGTAGTTTTTATTTTCCTTCTACCAATTCAAGGGATCTCAGTTAGCAATAAGAAGTGAAGCTGTGATTGATATCGTCTAGCATTACAATATTATATTTCCCATGCGACTTTTACTTTTCAGTCATTGATTTGTATTGTACAAAAAAGGGTACCATGTTTAGACAGCGTTAATGGAATTTTTTCAATAGACGCTTTGTTACCATCGAAGAATGCCATTGGCTAATCCGTAGCTCCGTACACAGTTCAGTCCGATCCGAGATGTATAAAAGGAGGCCCGGATCAGCAAACTCGACAGCCCGACGTCGAAGCGCAGTCAGCCTACATGGCTAATCGCTTTTCCGCTTTAGGAGCCAAGAACGACGTCGGCCCCGTCACATGTCTCCCGGAGGTATTCCCCGTAATTCTTAATCTGGCGACGGGGAAACTTCTAACAGAGGTCTTTCGGTAACTTCTGTACATTAGATGCACCCATGCGTCTGGTTTTTGCTCTTCTGGACAAGACCGCCGAAGCTAAAGAGATCTTCTGAACCACCGCGGTTCCCGGACTGGGGGTCGTCATGGAGTCCCCGTGAAGGACAACTTCGATGCTGCGTCAAGTTCAAACAAACGCCCTCCACATGTGCGAACTCTAAGGGGTTCCAAAGGTACCCCCGCGTAGCGAGAGCTTTGACAGATCCAGATCAAGGACATCATGGGCAGACATCATCAATCCTCTATAGTTGAAAGATCCTACATATAAAGGAGGTAGAAATTCAGTCTAGGTACTCCACATGCCATTGAAGTTCATCGTTCATCGAACTCGATAGTGTGGTCTAGTTCGATTTTCTCTCTTTATTCATTCCAATCTAACTTTTGTTTTATTTATTTTTAAATAAATAAACCAATCCATTCTACAAATAAAAATAATAAAACGAACCAAAACAGAAAAAAAGAAAAAGAATATCAATAGAATATCATAGACTGAAGAATTTAGAACTTACTGACATTGTCAGCTTGCAAAACGAAGAGCACCTAAAGTAAGTGATTGAAACTTTTTTGCTTCCAGTTTTTTTTTAAAATTCCATGCGTAGCTGGAAAGAAATTTTATCTAGATATAGAACGAACAAAGATCTTTGACTTTATTATTAAGTAAATTCTTAAAAATACTTATCTAAAAAGTCATGACCGGTGTGCCCCATGATTTCAAAAATAGACCTTTGTTATTCAATATTTGCATTACTTCTCTATTAATTTGGATACAAAGATAAATCTTAAAAGCCCCATTTTATTGAAAGTCTTGTTAATATTGACTCTTTTATCTTAAAAAAATTTAGTTTATCTGATTTTCTAGGAGAAAAGCACAGTAATTTAGCGTTTTTACAGAAGATCAACTGATGTGATAAATGCGAAACATTAACAGAAGAATCAAGAATTTAGGACACTTACAAATCTTACAAAAAATAAAAGAGTTTCTATTAAAAAAATATAAATTGAGGCCGGTAAAAATATTTCTAAATTTAAATCTTCCTTAAAACTAAAATGAGCATATTCTTATTAAGTATGTTAACTGATATTTTGGCACAAAAGAATTGGGGTATTTTCAAACTCTAACTAATTAATTTCAAATTGAATTTTAGAATTGTTGTAATTTTTTTCTTATTATTTGCATCAAGATCATACTAATAGAAGCAACAGTGAAACATCTATGGTACTTTCCATAATTAACTATTTTTGCATATTTTGATTTTTATAATCTTTGAAAATGGGGAGAAATCTAGCACAGAAACAAATAAGTTAAGAACTTTTAGTATTAGTGGATTTTAAAGATTCACATTTATAAAGTTAATCGTTTCTTACACCATGTGTATATAAATATTTAATTAATATAAGCATTCTAATTTAATTTTCCATTCCAATCTAATAATCATTGAACATTCCAAAAGGAACGTGTCGCACACATTACATATTTACACCAATATGCACTAACATGTTAACAGCATTTTTTTAGTAATTGCCATTAATTAATAATTCTTAAATGTTTTATTTATTTAACATGGATACTTGTCTAATAAGCAACTGTTGATTAATATGTTTAAATGAAAACATTAATGTTTTATTAATTAATCATTTATTGACATTATTTTTCTTTAGAATACTAGACAGAAAGCAGCAATAGTTTTGCTATTGATCGGAGAGACTCAACGTACTGAAATATACTCGTAATTTCTATGAAATGTACTAATTGTTTTAGTTTTTCTTAACGGTATTACGAGTATAACAAATTTTTGTTGAGAATGGTAGCAAAAAGGTTCCTAAACGATACAAATACCACGTATGTTTTTTGCTTCTCTTTCTAGTATTGCAAACGCTACAAAAACCGCCAATCGTCCTTTTTTTCCACTGATGTTCTGCAGCTCAAAACCTTGAGGTCGTATCGAAATGAAGCTTTTTTTTATTGGAAATGGAAATAGTAGATAAGAGAAGAATTCTTAAACAAAGCAAGCACCACCAATGACTTTCTGTATTTTTTCATTGATATTGCAAATATTGCCATTGATTGTCTTTTGTTTAATTTTTACTAAGGTCTGCAACTCAGAAACTAATGGTCGTGTGTAAATGGAATCTTTTTTGTTGAGAATGGCACCACTATTCGACAAGTTGCAAGAAATTTTAACGTGAGCCCTTGTGTTGTTCATCATGTATGGAATCGTTACCTATAAACAGGAGGATATAAAAGACGCATTGGATAAGGTCTCAAGAGGAAAACGAATCAAATCCAGGATCGATTCTTAATCCTATCCTCTTTACGTTCTCGCACAGCTACATCAAAAAATCTTTGAAGTAGGTTAAGAACGACTCATAGATTGAAGATTTCTGACCAGACTGTTAGGAATAGACTAAGAGAAGGAAACCTTTGATCAAAAAGACCCGTGAGAAAACCAATTCTAACGCAACATCACATAAGATCTCGTTTAAATTTTCTTCGTGAAGACATTGGAGACTAGTACTGTTCTCAGATGAATCACGATTTCGATTGAGTCATTGTGATGGTCGAGTACGTGTATATCGACAACCAAATGAACGGCATTCTGCAACTACCGTGCGAGAAGCTGATAGTGGATCTGTGATGGTTTGGGGCGGAATTAGTCTTGAGGAAAGAACAGATCTTGTAGTAATTCCAGAGAACCTAACAGCTTAACGGTACACTGACCTTATTCTGGAGGATCATGTTGTACCAGCTGCTTATGGTATAGGTCCTAATTTTGTATTTATGCAAGACAATGCAAGGCTGTGGCTATCACCATGAACTTTCTTCACTACTACGGGATTCAAACCATGGATTGGCCTCCGCTAAGTTCTGACTTAAACCCCATCGAATATCTTTGGGACTTGTTGGACAGACGTGTTCGGAGGCGTCCAGACCCACCGCAGTTAGTAAATGCTCCAGTCGAAGAATGGGAGAATATACCTCAAAAAGACATTCGTAGGCTCATTCGAAGCATGTCTCGAAGGTGTCAAGTAGTTCTTCGTGCCAACAGAAGACACACACGTTATTAGTGAAGCAGACCTTCTCTGCAACTTTACGTTATTTAGACGGGATGACTTGCTCTTCACTTTATTTTTTGTAATTTTTCTGAATTGATATTGTCATCTTACGAATTTTTCTGTTAAGTTTGTATTATTTTCGCAAATTTGTTGGCAAAATGTTAGTCTTTTAATATTTATAATTACATTTGTGCATTGTTGCATATTCAAAAAGTTCTTTTGATGTACGTAAGCGTTCCTTTAATTATTTTGAGCAACAACGCAAGGTCACCAACGATATTTTACATCTTTTTATTGATATTGAAAATACTAGAAATGTCGTTGGTCATCTTTGGTCTTCTTTTTATTGACATCTTGTATCTCTAGATGAACAGTAGTATCTAAATTGGACCTTCTTTGTTGGATATGGTAGGGGAAGAATTCCTAAACGATATAAATATTGCCAATGATTTTTTGCATTTTTCTTATTGGTATTGCAAGTATTACAAATGTTATTTATTATTTTTTGTTTTTTTTCATTGATATTTTGGATATCAGGAACGAGTGATCGTATCGAGATGGGACCTTTTTTGTTGGTTGTGGAAATAGCTTTTATATGATCCAGGCACAAACGATCGTTTTAGATTTTTCCCTACCAATAGCTGAAACAGTTAGTTATATGTGCTACTGATGTGTTGTTTGTCGCGTCATCAAAATGCTCGAGTTAATCTTTCTGCACTAACCAAATAATGTTCAAGTTATAGATTCCTTCATACTTTTTAGAAAATGGATTTCAATGATTTTGGTTATTATCATGTTTTGCTTTTCATCACTTTTGTTTATTTAGCTACTGAAACTCAATTCAAGCAAATGTTTAAGTGCTTGGAAAACAAAGACCTTTTAAGCTTGCTGCGTCATTTAATATTGACATGTACTTTTATGGCTATATGGATGTTTTTCACATATATTTGAAGCTTTAATATGAATATGAACTGAGCAGAGGATTACTATTCAGATGAAGTGATTTAAACGTTTATTGTCAATCTCAATTTTTCTATTAATTGTCTCTGACTGTTTATCGTAATTTAAATGTAGTTGCTAAATGTCATAAAACGTGTGTAGAAGTCTATGAACTATAGCTTGGATTTGGTCAAAATAGATTCAGTAATTATAGTACAAATAAAGACTTCTCTAGTTTGGTATACAGTCACTGCTACATTTTTCTTGGTTATGAAATCTTACTTTCTTCATTTTTGCAAGACAGTCAGATTTTCTGTGCACTTGATTCTATAACTCAGACAGTAATTGAAAAATACTGGACTTTGGAGTAACCAGGAGATGCATTTTCCATAGGTACCAAGCCAACGTGTTTGCCCAAGGTTGAAACTCGCATGGATACATTATTCCCTTCTTATGAGGTAACGATAAGTTATATTTATGTTTTTTTCTGAAAACCATGAGAAACTGTGCAATTGTTGTTATTCTGAAACTTGTTTATTAGGTACTATTTTATCATCTTTTGGCAATTAACAGATAATGAGAGTAGATGAGAACAGATGCATTAAAAATCTTGTAAAATAACAGACATGGCCAGCATTAACTAGGATTTTCACTTTTTGGCATTGCACAATCCTGTTTAGTAATTCGACCCAAAAATCTTCAAAATAGTTTTGATACTTGTGACGCCTAAACTTCTCAATTTGCTACATTTATTATCTTTTTCCTATTTTGCTTATAATTATTATGTGCATGTTACCAGTTATAACAAATTTTATTATCGTTCCTGACTATCAATATCTAAAACGTTCATAAGATGTCTAAAACTACATATACTGCATGTTGGACATAAATTATTGAGCTACATATATTGGAAGAAAGAAAGCGTATTAAATAGTTTTTTGTCAAATATGTTTGAATATTTAAAATTCTTGTAAATTGTAAATCTTTACGCTTACACCATTTGAACGCCTTTTTCCAATTAACTTTTCATAAATGCCATCTAAACTTTTATATCATGTGTGCGCTTTCATAAATTTCCAATCGATTATCATAAATTACCAAGAGTAGAGGTAAATAAATATTTTCTGATTTAAAACGAATGTTTAATAATCATATAATGTTCGTTACGAGAATTAACACATGTACCACAAAGGTCAAGTAAAACCAGCATTTATAACCGTAGTCCCGTACCAATGTACAAATTACCAACATTGCCTAGTCAAGAAGACAAGTGTCACTGTCTGCAATAAACGTAATGTGATTTGTATTCACAACTTAATATCCGGATGTACCGGTTAAGACATGCTTGACACGTGTAAACCGCTAGGTGGTATTGGACCCATAGAATCATTTCCTTCCGCCCACCACCGTTATACCCATTATCATTATTATCTGAAGAATTGTTTTATATGCAACGTACAACAAATTTAATTTAAAAAAAACAAATTTTTTGGTCCTGACTAAAACAAAATTGTTTATGGGAATGTTGACCTTAATATTAAAAATAAATTTGTCTGTCAAATGCTTACACATTAGTGCTATTTTAGGATTATAAATAATAATTACTCAAGACGAAATGGAATGGGGCTAAGTGAGGATTAACTTTAGGGATTAGAAATGGAGGTTAAGTGGTTGTAATGTGCTATATCAAAATTCGTAGAATTAAAATTCGTAATGTTCTACAAATATATCGTTTTTTAATATTGCAATATACCGTACACGAGACATGTCTAACAGACCGTAATTAATTTATTGCTTTAAACAGATTTTTAAGAATTTGAAACTTTTATTGTGACTGATGTTCGGGTATCATTGATTAGAGCTTAACTAAAAATAGTTTCAACTTTTTTATTTTAAATAGTACCCCATCCCTATATATGCTTGCTAGACGCCTTGATAGGTTGGAATTTACATCAGCAAGCATGCATTGCACACGATGTTTACTTTCTAGACGGCGGCCGTAATTGCGTTTACTACTTAAAGGTACGGGTAATCCGAACCCCAAAATTGTCTTTCGGAAATTACAAGAAGAATACATTTAAATATTCTCCAATGCAGAACAAACAAGGAATATTTTCCTTATTACCCATAGATGGGAAGTTCCAAATAACAATCAGATGAGAAATTTATAGATTCATCACTTCCTCAATCCTTATTCGTTTAAATTGTCCTTCATGATCTTGATCTTCAACTTTACGTTTTCGAATTGATCCTACCTGTTTTTTTCAATTCCTTAAATTGAAGGCTTTAAATTAGCTTTATATGGTGATACTATTACAAGAGTTACGGAATCTGTTTTTCTGTCTCTTGTGGGTTGCTTTTCCTTGGTGGAGGCAAATCGAATGTGTGAGATATCTTAGGCCGATCTTTTTTAGAAGTAGTGGACTGTGGGATTCTAGTCATTCAGGTCTACAATAAGTAAGAAGAACCGACAGCATTAAGATGCACATGTTAAGTAGACTTTAAAGAAGAGAAAGTCTCTGTTGTTGAGTTTTATTTTCGGCATCGGGAAAATCTGCATCAATAAAGATTGTTCTATTAAAAAAACTGAAATCGTCTAAAGCCTTGGCATCAGTTAAGCACTCACAAATAGTTCAGAAATCTTGTAAGATCCAAGGCATTCTTCTTGGTGAAGCATCAATTTCCAAATATGTTCGCAGAAGCAAATCTTGAAAGCGTAAAGTTCCACATTTCTGGTATGAAAATAGCGTCCATGTAAAAAATAAACTTTTTGAATGAATTTAGACAAAGTTTTTCTCATCAGACTTTTTGTAATGTTGTTTCAGGGGAAACATTCTCATAAAATTAATTGAAGTTGGGGATTATTCTTTGCAGCTCTTAAAACATATACCTGAAGTTCTCTTTTCGATTCGATCACTTGGAGGAACTTTGCTTTGTACAATATCCAAAACAATAGTTGAACTGTTTGTGCTATGCTTTTGGAGTCAGCGATATCAGAACTTTCATAGATGAGCACTAGAAGGACGATTTTTTTACTGTTAACGCCAAGACTCTTTTTATATTAAGTTCATATTATTAACAAGATTAAACTAGAGGATTAGACCAAGAGTGGGCAAAATTGGGACCAATTAAAAAAGCTAAATTGTTTGGTTGTTCCGCTTCAAAGTTATATTTATGCTGTTAATTTGCTTTTATACAAGCCAATTTGGCTGCGGGGACCAAACCTGCCCAACCCTTTAGTGCAGACTCTTAACAATGTCGAACGGATTACGTTTCAAGCTAGATGAGAATGCAATGAATGTTAAGATGTATGATATAAGGTCCAGACTAAGATTAAATTTTTTGTATTCCTTCAGAATTTACATACAAGCAAAAACGGGAAGTAACAGCTCAAATCTTAAATGAGGCAAAGACAATGTTGCTAATTAAACGTTTTTAGGTTTCTAAATTAGCAGGATCTAATGGAATGCTACTAGCTCTACTTTATTCAGTCGCTAAAGCCTAGAAACATTTTAAGAATTATAATTAGAGCTACCTCTAACTTTCTAGAAACTGTAGATTGAGTATGTGACCATTCATTGGGGCAACACTATCTTTAGTATTCTCTTGATCAGTAAAATTTGGTACTTAAATAACTTTTTAGGGAAGGGATCTGTAAGTAAAAACCAGTATGAAACTTAGTTTTGTATAAAGTCGATTTTGATTTCCCAGAATTAAACCTAACTGTAGAGATAATTGAAAGATCTAATCTAGTTCTTTGGGCAATCCAAGCACAGGTGCGATCCTTGGTATTTACGTATAAAAAAAAGAATTTGGTTAGCCAGTATTTCTTAAACGTCGAGGCGATCCGTATGCACCACGGTTACCCCGAATTGAGAACTGGCAAATTAATGAACCCTTGCCAAAGTTTTTTTTATCGATCAGCAGCGTGTTGCTGATGTCTGACTACCCCCTTTTCTAAAGAACTTAACCTATTGCAGTACAGTACGATCCTAAACTTTTTGCTATCTATGAAACTATCAAGTTGCAAATAACCACATCTTAGGCCAGGATAACCTTTTTACAGATTTTTTCCTCGGATTAAGTTCATTGCAGTATTCGCAGATTTTTATGATTTCGCCCGCTCTCGTAAACAAAACGGAGAATGTATGATTTACTCAGCTTGCCAAGACACTCATTCCGGGTTTCCTCTAATATTTCTACCGTCAAGTCACGGCCTTACATTCCGGTTTCATTAAGCTGGTCAGTCAACGTTTTTTCTGGCCGTGTATACGTAAGCATTGTAGGATACAAGCGCAATCTTGTTAATCCTACCAAAAATCTAAGATCTCTAGCTTCTCTCTAGCCCTCCTAATGGCTATGTTTCTGCATATGTGCGTGAACATTTTGGGACCATTGTCGTCTTTGTTTAGCTGCAAATACAGTCTCTCCGCTATCGATTTCCTGTTCAAGATATTGCGTTTGAACACGGTATTCTGCTAAATACCATTTTATTCGCTTCTATGTTATCCAACTGTCTAGAACTGTGACGTAACATCTTGCCTCCAATGATCTAGTTGGGCGTTTCTATCATACGATCAAGATAACTATTTGTCACGTCGTGACGTGCCAACGTGATTAGACTGATTGCGTGTCTTTGGTTCTTCGGGGTATTCGTATCGCGTTTGAAGAGGTTCTCTATCTTTTGATGTTTCGTAATTGCTCCAAAACCTTCGACAGCACATAGGGCCCCTTTGTTCGTTACCAGCTGATGATCATCAAAGTTATAGCGAGCCTTCGTCCGTAAAGCTCTTTCAAAGGCCACTCATATCTTCCTCTGCCAAGATGTACTCGCACAGTTAGAGAATCTGTTTGCCCTGACCCATCCAACACACCCGAAGCATACCCCCTCTCGACATCTAGTTTACTCAAAGAGTTGTTTCTTTAATTCGACCGTATAGTTAGTACCTTAGATCAAACAATAAACACAAAGGATACGATGCATTCAACCCTTGGACAAAGTCAAGCTCATGGTAACATTCTGATGGTATTAATTGGGGTAAATATGATTATGTCCTTGATTAGTAAGCACTTGAGTATCCTCAGGGTCATAGGATGCTGTTGCATTTCTTTTTTTCAATTGAAAATAAATTTATATTTTGTACCAAATTCGTCTGGTACTAACAAATGCAACAGTAGCCTTTGGAATTGTTCTACCACATTTCTTTCTCTTACCAAAGTAAGAAAAGCGTCACCTCCTCCCAAACGACAAGGCAATAGATTTATTAAAAGACAATCCTTTGGAAGAACAATTTCTTAGATTCTGTTGTTTATTTCTGTATTCTGTCTTTCTGTTTTTCTTTTTCTGCTTCTGAATTGATAACCAGCAATTATCATAGCCAACTAGTATCTCAAGCTTTTATTATTTTCTCTCCGTGAGAAGACGAAAACCTACAACTATATCAGGGTTTCTTCTTTTGTTTTAAATAATGAGTGTTCTGTTTATTGTCATCGGTTAAAATAGATGAAAGGTTTTTGCTAGGTTTAGCAATTTAAAAATTAAAATAGACCTATTGATCGCGAGACAACAACAGCATCGGATAATGATTTTCCTATTTGTATTTATTTTTGTTTGCGTTTTAATTCGAGTACGTTATCATAAAACTAATTGAGTGTCAGTTGTACCAGCGCGTATTGTCTGTATTAAACAACACAATTGTAGTTTTTTTTAATATTCAATTGGGTCCATTATAATTGAACAATTTGATACCGAAATAATATTATGCATTATTGATAAAACATGGTCGAGCACATGCTAATCCACTAAAGCATAAACACTATAAATCCATTACAAATCCTCTATTCATGAATATTCGATATGAAATTGAAACAATGAACAAATCCAAAATGATATAAAATGACAGGTTAACAAGGGCGATATAACCAAAGCAGCAGCGGACAATATTCTGCAAATTTATTCGACTCGTTCCTAGGTATTGCCATTTACAAATTTAATATGAATTGGCATTGTTAAACTACCCTCTGATTGAATTACAGAAAATGTAAAGCGCGGAAATCAATACAAACTAATGCACACCGCATACATTTGTGTTATATCATTGTATAAAATTAGAATAAACATAACCTTCTATCTTTATCTTTCTGTCTCATTTTATTATATGTCTGGCTAATATTGATTCGTATCATGTCATGCAGTTTATTAAAATTCACGCATGTTTATTGCATAAAATATTTAAATTAAGCTGCAGCAATAAACAATTTATTAGTAATTAATTAATAAGTTAACAACATAGAAAATGTTTTTACAAGAAACAAAAAAAATTCACATGCGAGTTAACTAGAGCCACCTATACAATATAAGTTGAATTGAAAGCAGGGGTCATAAACTACCACACATCGATGGCTGATGGTGCAATTGTCCACGGTTTTGTATTATAAGTAAAGGATGCTTAGCACTTGTCAACTAGTCTTATCCAATGAGAGAACCTAAACACGACTCACGTGATCCTTAGAGGTGGGAAAAGCTGCACAAAATAAAAAGCTTTTTTAAGATTTATGTTCTCGCATTTAATACATATAAGCTCCAGTTTGTATTGTTTTCTCAACCTATTGGGAGTTCTTGCCATTTAAGTCTAATTACATTCAAAAGCGCGCCATTTTGTTTTTGAGAAAATGGAGGTGGGTAATAAACGTAATAATTTCAATGATTTATAGACATGTTTTCATATGAACTGGGAAATAAATTTTAAAGGCGAAATTTGCAATTTCCTAGAAAATAAAGTACTTTAAATGGCTCCACGTTAAATTTATGTATTCTTGATCAATCAACTAACGAGACATTAAAGGCGTTTTAGAATTTTTAAACTTTACGATCTTAAAACAAACTGTTTATCGATTGCTTGATTTGCAAAAAAATTTAAATAGATGTAATCTCAGATTTTCTACAAAATTCTTCTTCTTATATTCCTTAATTTTTATTTTTATTTTCTTGTAAAAGTTTCCTGTAATTCTAGAATCCTTTTAGACATTATAATAAACGGTAAAATTGAACTAACAACCAATGAACCCGATAATCTCATCTCATAACAAACTTCTTAAATCAAAACGGTCACCAGAGTGAATATACTTAGGTCAAGTCAAATAATTTCCGTACTTTTCTCACATTTTGATTGAATTGATTCCTAAACATAACATCTGATGCTGATTTGGATTACGAAATATTCGTTTCTATTCAAATCTCTAAAGAAAGTTTTGTGCCCAAACAGAAAAAAATGGTACGTCTAATAGTGAAGTTTGAGAGAGGAGAGACAATATCTTTTCGACATAATAACCAAATTCAC
>VTPC01089495.1:35626-84662 GCA_011009095.1 Ignelater luminosus
ATTTCCGTACTTTTCTCACATTTTGATTGAATTGATTCCTAAACATATTCGTTTCTACTCAAATCTCTAAAGAAAGTTTTGTGCCCAAACAGAAAAAAAATGGTACGTCTAATGGTAAAGCTTGAGAGAGGAGAGACAATATCTTTTCGACATAATAACCAAATTCACTAGAACAACGTTTCCTCCACAATTGAAAAGATTGTACTTTATCTGCTAAAGATTTCAAGTTATGAAACTTTTCAGTAAACGAGGGTTAGTAGTCTTTGGCCGCTCTCATCGACCTTTGAACCTGCACTTACCAGAGCCAAGAAATCTAATAGTTCATCCAATATAAAATTAAATAAAACAAGGAGTATATGTAGGATCACTCCGTTTAATCCTTTGCCCTTAAGAATCCTATCAGGTTTAAAAGTTCCTTAAGACCATATCAAAAGCTGTCCAGCTCGTTCAAGATGTTCAATACGAACTGATGGCACTAATGTTTGTCATACCGACTTTGCCACCTTCTAAAGCCTATTTTTGAACTTCTTATCAATTTCGTGGTTATCTAAGGATAAATACAACTCTAGGTGAGACATTGCCCAAAATGAAATTTAGGTATCTGGAGAGTTCGATCAAAAATAGTGATAATTCTGAAGATCTAAGATACAAAATAAAAAAACAACTAAAGACAGGAACTCAATAACGAATGAAAAACACGATTAAAACTAAATTTAAAATCTACAGAAGTCAGTCAAAATGTAAACCACTTCTGGCATATTCTGAGGAATTAGTAAGATACCTTTTTGTATGCAAAAGAAAAAAAATGAATCAGTTAATAAAAATGGAGTCCTATTAGAATAAATCTCTCTTTTTCAAAAGGAATAGGTATAAATAAACATAAAAGATAGAGGCTAGGTTTATGAATGCAAAGGAGACTATACAAAATTCTACAGGTCCAACAAAAAGGAAATCTGATTTTGTTTTTGAGTTACAAAACTTAAGGGAAAGGAGCATTGTAGAATTCTTATTCTTTTGAAGTTGTTTTTAGAAAAAGAGCATTTCTGCTTAGCATTTTGTAAAAGTCAAGACGAATCAGAAGAAAATGTTTCCAAAACCAGAAATATTTAATTACACTAAAACCAAGATTAAACACAGAAAATCGAAATTTGTTTCCGATTGCCCAAGAAGTTTACAAGACCAATGCTGCCTGCTCCTGTTCGCGAGAGTATTTCCATAAGATTTTCTTTGAATCCTTGAGATCGCAACAAGGATTGATACGATGCTTAATATCATGTGTATCTGTAGCAAAACCGGGAAAATTCATTACTTACTCTTTTCAGACAACAGAATTGCTTTTTTCGGTCTTGGCTCGTGCGGCAGCTTTCATTGGGATGATTGAGCTTTGGTTTCCACGTCATAACCATAAACCCATGATTCGTCACCAGTTATGACCCTCTGGAGCAAATTTGGGTCGTCGCGGACAAATTCCAACAGCTCCTTAGCAATGTTAATGCGATGCTGTTTTTGGTCGAAATTGAGCAATTTTGGTACGAATTTCGCGACGACCCGTCTCATGCCGAAATCATTGGTAAAAATCGAATGGTACGAGCCAATCGATTTGTTTCTCTAACGGTGATTCGACGATTGGCCAATACTATTTTCTTCACTTCATCAATGTTTTCGTCTGTTGTTGACGTGCTCGGGCGTCCGGCACGCTCTTCGTCGTTCACATCTTCTCGGCCCTCTGAGAACATTTTGCACCACCGATAAACGTTGCTTCGGTCCAAAGTAGCTTCACCATATGCCACAGTCAACATTCGGAATGCGTCGGCGCCCGTAATTTTGTTTTTCACACAAAATTTGTTACAGATTCTTTGATCCATTTTTTAGAATAGGCAAAAATCGAAGACGAGCCAAAACACGTCCAAGCAAAACAGCTGTCAGAAATTAACTGAAAATTCAAAATGGCCGAACTTGTCGGCATAAGTGAGGGACATGAGTACCAACATAACGCCACAAAAAAATTGAAAATCGAATATACGTAACCCGCGGAAATTCAAAATTTGCGATACTTTTTGAACAGACCTCGTATTCAGAAATTGATAAAGCATTGTAGGGATCCTCAATCAAATTTTCTTATTTTCTTTAGTCTATAAAGTGCATGTGCATTGTACAGTGTTTACAACAAATCCATCAACTATTCTAATGTTATATCTTTTCAGTAGACGACAGCATCAAAGTGGTAACATTCAAACAACAATTGATGTCTATAGTTCATATTAGATTTGCCAATAACTACAAACAATGTGATGATGGTGTATCTGTCTTATAGCAAGTAGATAGAAATGTGCTTAGAGAAGAAATTGATATAGGCTGTGAAAGTGTTTGAAATAGACGTATAGGAAATATTTAAAGAGGGAAGCTAAAGAGAAAGAAAAGAGCAGTTAATAATATTTGGTCGTTATGAAAGACAAAGTTAAGGCAAACAACTAAATTACCAAAACATGTTAGTAGTAGCGTAACAATCACTCTCGCAACCCTTGTAATCAATGATGGGAGAGGGCAAAGAGAAAAAACCTCCCACAAGAAAGTCAGTTTAAAAAGCCGAGAAAGCTAGAAGGAACTTCCATGCTGAAATCCTAAAGGAGGATTCTTAAAATAAATCAAATAGAAAATGTCTAGGAATTGTTCAAAACAGGCATGTATCATGAGATTTCCCACATAGAGAAATAACCTTACTTATACAAAATTTACCTTTGATGCGCTTTTAGTTTTATATTCCGCATAGAATAGCTTGATACATTGAAAAGCTGTTAGAAATAGAAAGAAAAGGTGAGCAGAGCTAAAAATATCATGTCAAGAGGACAGCAAGACGCCACACTAGCCTCTCAAGAGTCATTTATTATATTGAAAGAAAACTGTAGAATGTGATTTTTTTATGGTTTTTCAATTTTGGCACATGAGTGAATATTTTCCATAGACCTGATATTCTTTTTAGAAAATTCGTAAGAACTGCAATCTATCTTCAAATTTTTGTGCTCGCGTTTACGGATTGATGCAAGGACGGCTCAGACTTTAAATAATAATATTGTAATATTGATAATGTCCAAATGAGGCAAAATAGCTAAACACCAAAAAACCTTATTTATTAACCCTCCGATATGGGTGAATAACATCTGCCTGGAATTAACAGTTTAAGTTTAGTAGAGACGCAATTATTTTCCTAAAACTCGAATTAAAAAACAAATTGTTAATATCCGACAGTAAGTATTAATACTTTCTGATGATTCGTCTCTGCACCATAGAAACATGGCTCTCTTCAGAGTCAGTGTTGTGGTGACATTTGCATTTCTTTCAGGGATGCATGAAACAATTTTAAAAGAAAAATGTGCCGCATTAAAAATTGTTTCTTATATTTTGCGGTACCTGTCTAGAGTACATTTCTCCGTCTCTCACATTGTCGGTCGACATGGTGGATAATAAGATTCCTAATGGACACTATTCTGCTCATTTTCAGAATCAACCAAGGTGAAAAATCTTGATTAGTAAAAAAAAGATTTTGAAAGAAACTAATTAATTAATTAAATGAAATATTTGATAACTGTTTATCAGGAGATATTTTTCCGTGAGCCTAGAAACTGTAAACTGTGCGTTTCATCCCGAAACCAGGATGAATAATATCAATCGCTCTATTAACATATTGTTAGTATACCAAGAAGATTAAAAAATCTCGAGAAGATTTAATATCATCATCCCATAATCTGGGAGTGCAGGTATCAAGACAGACCAAAATATTGTTTGGAAGTTCTGTAAGTAAGATAATGACTAATGTGGATAACACAGTTATCAGAAGATTCGAAAAGGGTTGCTTCCAAGGATCGTGCTCTTGTCCAACCTTAAATTTTCAGTCAACAAATGGAAGGCGTCCCTCTTCAAAAATAAATCGGGTTTTTTGCACTTACTGCAAAGACAACATTAAGTGTCTTGGTTTTGTCAGTGATTGAAGACTGATTTAGAATTCCTACTCTTACGCAGAGTACATTACTCGGAAGAAAGGAATCTCATATATAAGGTTAGTGCAGTTGCAAGGATGACTTGAGGTTTTAAGAGCGGGGCAGTAATTTGGACGAAAAACCTCAGAATAAAGTTATCACAGGCACTATAAGCACACAGTAAATAATGCATGCTATATTACAAACGCTTTTTGGCGTACTTACATCACATTTCTTTGGATCAAGTCGCATGCATATTAGGTAACGAGAGATCAAGTAAATCAGCAAAAGAAATGCCGCTATGGGAAGGTGCCCCAAACGCGCTTATCAAAGAGACTCTAGGGATTAATGTTATAGCACTGTAAAGATTTTCATAGCGAAGAGTCGTGCATAATAAGGAAAAGAAAGCAAAGATCGTGTAAATCCTGAAAATGGCCAGTACAACTATACCTACAATACCTACCCGTTTGGATCTTGTGCAACCGGTATCTAATAGTAATGTTTTGAGATTCTTTGTTCCAATGTTTTGGAATTTGGAATTTCCTTTTTGTGTTTAAAATAGAAGTAGAAATCAAAACGACAAGGAAGTGTGAGTGCATTCATCATTAAGAGAAACATAAAAATTGAAAGGTGCAAAGAAGTGATTACTCAGAATGGCAAGCAGTTTTCAAAAATTCTTGTGGTAAAGATAATTCAGGCGTTTTGAACTGTGCTTCTGTTACATATGTTCTTTAAGCATTTCGAGAAAGAGATTGGATATAAAAGCCAAACAATTGAAACTAACAAATTAGTAATTGATAGATGCGTAATTTATCTATTGTCATAACAGCATGTCATTTATTTCAGATTTAATTTATGGGATCTTTTACGACATGAAATTAATAAATGCAGAACTGCCTTTTACTTTTGATTTTTATCTTCAGAACAATCAATCGACCAAATTGATGTTATTTATAAATCGATGTCGTTATTTATAAAAAAACAAATCTAGCGTTAAACTATCGTTTTAAAATAAAGAAAGGTTAGAAAGCACCAGGAAGACTGGACGAACTTAAGGAATCTACTTAGGTTTAATTAAGGAAGGAAATAAAAATAAAAATTCAAAACAAGTGCCTATTACATTCCATCTTTCAAATTCAAGAATTATTATGTCAGTAAATGTCTGTAGGTTTAAAATTAAATTCAAAAACTACTCTTGGAGTCTCTGAAAATTAATAGGCTTTAAATTTAATTTAACAAATTGAATCCGTTTATAAAAAATAAATGTTACTTTTAAAGTTTTCAAATACAGTCAGTTCCAGCAACAAGTCCCATATACAAATTAGGCGCCAGTCTCCTAAGGCTAAAGACCTCAAACAAACTATGAATGACCTTCTACAAATAAATGGCTAATTTTTTTTATGTCACACATAACAAATCAAGTTCGATCACATCGGACGTTTATGTGAAGTGATAGAAAATTAGGAGATCGTAGTTAGCTACTCACAATAATTTATGATCTAGTCAATCAGTGGTTGATTATTATAAGTTTGTGTTTTATATCAATGACGTGATCGTGTGATGGGATTTATTTAATTTCCTTCTACACTTAATAAATGTAGATTAAATAGAATTTTATTATTTTATTTAACTAAACTACAGTTATAAGAATTTGTAATTCCACATACGGTAATCATTAAATTCTACTCCAAAGATGGCTGTGTTTATTTTATGTTAGCTTCAGTGTGTGTAATTCAGTTTATGTGTATAGCAGTAATTTTAAATGTTTCAGCAATGGAAACCGTTATTACAAGATCATTTCGAGAAAAACTGTAATTAAATGATAATTACCTGAGATATTCAACATGAGACTAGAAACATCCAAGAGATGAACTTATGTAATCGTTGTATAAAAAATGCATCTTAATGTCAAGGATCTAATTGTACAAGTTTAGATATTATTTTAATGCCCAGTGGGTCGAGAAACGACATTGTAGACCACCCAAACACAAGCGGCTTTCATAGATCGAAACAAAAACATTAGTACATGAAGTAAGTTCCAAACATATATTACAAATCGACATTTGAAAAATGTTAATTTGTCCCCCCAAAGAAGAGCTTTAGTTTTATTGATAAAAACCGCTCGCGTGTGGGTATAGTTTTTCACAAATCAGTGAATTTATAGATTGTTAGCTTGTTAACGTATCTTTATTTCTTGTTCTGAATGAGTTTAATTGGGAACGGATCTCATTAAGATTCTACGATATGGGCAATGCCAGTTAAATGTTTCATTGGCTGAAAATAACTTTTAGTAGTTAGTATTTTTTTGTATATCTATAAATTGATTATCTTCGTTTAACGTAATGAAGATTGTGCAATTTTAGGTTAACAAAAGAATTTTTAAGAGCTTGGCAAAATAATAAAAATTTTAATTCAACCCACACGTTTCGTGGAATGCGAACTGATTTTAATCTAGGTCAAAAGGCTATTATTTTCACATTCACTTCTTATAGATCTCTAATGATCATTTAGCACTTCGCATTTAACACCTACATCTCAAGATCTTACTTTTTTTCTTAAGTTTCGATCGACGTTCCATGGTAATTAAACTTTTATTTTTATTTAATTGTGGTTAGGGTAAACTTTTAATTGATTCTCTTCTACGAAAAAAAGTCAATCTGACTAATTACATCAAAATGCTAAAAACTGTCTGATTACGTTTAAAACAAGAAAAAGGAATTTCTGGTTTATGGGGGGACATATAAACGAATTTTATGTACCGTAAGATCACTAATTTCTTATCTTGACAACATACTTTGATGTCATTTATCGACATGTTTTTTATTGTTTTCTACTTTTATTTACTCATTTGTTTTGGTTTTACTACCAATGTGTCCAAATAAGCAGAAGACAAAATGAAACTGAAACATTACTATAGCTTCTTGGAAAAGGAGTAATTTGGCTTCCGTTTCAGGTTGCCTTGTCAGAAGAAAGTTTTTTCCATTCAATGTTACATGCCAACTAATAGCAACACAAGATGTATAGGTTGATGAAGGGGGCCAAGTTCACCGTTTTTGCTTCCCAAAAAACAACTAATAACATGATCTAACCCACTGGGTTATCTTCAGTCTTATAGGGTTGCAGGGAATCCCATAGCTTGGAATTAATTTAACATGGACGTAAGTCTGATTATTTTTAGTGATGATAAATAGTACCCCAATATAATCTTCAATCGATCAGCTCTTTCGGGCGTGATTAACTATAGAAACTTGCAGTATAGAAGGTAAGTACGAGTAATGCTGTGCTCAGTCTGCAAATTTCCCAACTTAAGCTTATAGCAAGTACTAAGAGTATTTAAAGAGTAAGTGTAAGTAGAAAAAACTTTTATCTTGTCAAATTACTACTAAAATTGGTATCGTGATACGTATTTAGTAGTGTAGTGACCAAAAAAACCTGATGAAGAGAAAATTAAAAGCTATTTTCAGTACCTTGATGATGGCCTAACCGTTACACTCAGATCATAGGATCCACTGTACAAGCTGTGATGCAACGTGCTCCTTGGAGTTACTTACCCTGAAAGCCGCCAGCTACTGTCGCAAACAGCAGTATAAGTTTTATTTAAGATATCTTGTGTGGTTTTTTCTGTTTTCCTCCGGCAATAACTATTTTCTCAAAATTTGATAATACTGAAGTGTTCACTGAGATTACCATGGCTTGTTAGTAGACCAATGAAGATCTTTATTCTTCTTGTACTAGTTTGCTAGGAGAGTTACTAGCTTGTCTAATATATTAGTCTGTACTGGCCACTGGGGTATCTGAAGAGTCCCTTAATGACATGCCGGCTCTGGCGGGAGGAAGGTAGTGATAAGCCCCTTCTTAGCCACAACGTCAATTATTTCAGTTTCTACTATGGTACAATGTCCCAGGATTTAGATAGGTTATTAGGCTTGAACGATTCGAGGATTCATGAATTGAAAGATATTGATTTTCAACTATTTTAAATCCAACTAAAAAATGATTCTTTTCTCTAAATGTTTTAATCGATTTGATACAAATCGGTTTTTTCTGAATCTATTTAAATCGTTTTTCCGATCCAAATCGATTTTAATCGAATCGGTTTTCGAATTTCACTTCTAGATCGAATCGTCTTGTGCAGGAGATAATCAGTTGTTTTGATTAATCTATTAATTGCCTAAGGTTATAAGTTATTCGATTTCTCTGGTCCAAAACGGTCAAGAAACTTCGTGACTAGATGCGATGTGATTTTCAGAGCAGCTAGAAGTCGAAAACCGTCTGGCTCTTGGTGGATATACTGGTGTGCTAATAGGAAGTCCGGATCAAAGCGTCGGCTCCATCTAGCGGTGTAAAACTTAAAGTGTTTGGCATAAACAAACAAAAATTTGTGCTAATCTTTTGAACATTGACTAATCAATTATCAAAGTTTGGATTATTTTCGTTGCCAGCAACTGCAAATTTTAGTGAGTGACATTCATCAACTACATTTCATCAAGATTTCCGTTCTGGCTGGCAAGACAGCAGCAGAAATCTATCGCGACTTAAAGAATCATGAATGCAAAAGATCAACGAAGAACGATATGACGTCGAAAAAGGTCGCGGCGGTGCACATCATGTTGACCCTCAAAAAGACATCAAGATTGATCAAATCAAAGAGCTCTTCGAGGAATCAAAAGTATGGAGTGTGAGAGAAATTGCACGTCGACTTGACCTGCCCAAGACCACTGTGCACGAAATTATAACCGAAAAATTGAAAATGCGCCAGTTGTCGTGCAATACCCCATGTTCTGAACGAAGATCAAGTGCAAGCTCGAATTGATGCCTGTCGACATAACCTCCTTCGCTATCGTCACAATTCAAGACTCATCAAACGCACATTGGCTATTGACGAGTCTTGGGACAGTCTGTACACCCAGCCCAAACAGGCCATGGATTTCGAAGGCATCGCTTTCTGGCAGCTCCTGGAAGAAAGGCAATCTTGCACCAAAGAAGTGTATAGGGACTTCCTTCCGAACTGGATGATCGCACGCGATTACCGACATGTCATGATTGCCCAGGACAATGCTCGTTCACATGTGGCTGATGTCGTTACGAAATGGCTCGTTGAAAACGATGTGGACACTTGGGTTCAACCGCCCTACAGCCCTGTGACTTCAATTGTTTTGGTCCATTGAAGCGTAGGTTGGGAGGCATCCGACACGTTAGCGTTGAAGAATTACGCGCTTCAATTACCCGTGTTTGCAAAGAGGGCATGGCTGAGGGGCTCTTTCGTGGCATAAGGACGATGCCGGATCGATGAAAACGTGTCATCGAACAGAATGGAGATTACTTATAAATATTCTCAAATATCAAGTTTGTAGCATTTGCTTTTCCCTTTTTATTCAATAATAAATTTGCGACACTTTTATCCGGACTTACTATTATTTTACAAAAAAGATAGAAAGAGGAGTAACTTCAGAATGGAATACAGTCTGTACCTGCTCAAGGAGAAACAAGAATTCTACTGAGATTAAGCCTAGGATACCCTTGTAGTTTAACAAAAATTAATATCGAAGAAGTGTAGTTACTTCTCGCTGAAAAGAACAGATCATTTCTCATTAACAGATTAATTTCATTCTATCTTCTGTGTCAAGTGTAACAGACCACTAAAGTAAGGAAGCCAAGTATCGTTTCAGTGTTCAGACACATATTTTGCACTACAGTTTGTTAGTTACAGGAAAGATATGAACTTAAACCAGATTAGTTAGAGAGGTTTCCTTTTTTACATTATTTATCATTGAAAAAGTAGTACTTAAGGATACAAAACACACAAATCTTATACATTTTGCATTTCTTGTGAATATAACGAAAAGCAATTAAGAAAGACAAAAATTAAGTTTGATCCAGTGACAAATCTAAAAACGATAATTATTTTTAAAAACAAACATCTACAAGTTGACACTTATTGGTAAACTACAATGTTAGGTAAGAATTAACAGCAAATAAAGAGTGGCAGAAATCTGAAAAGATAATGAAAATAAACCTCCAAGTAGAGTGACGTCTAATTCACGTGATTTATGGGTCATCAGACACAAATTTTATTACTAAATTTGGTAGTAATAAAGATTGACATTTTATTAAAAAATTATTAACTCAATTTACACTCACGATGAAGGTTCAAATGTAAACCGAAAGCTTGAGCGTAGTCAGAAAATTTTTAATAGCGAACTAGACGCCTTTTTGACGTCTTAGTAGAAATCTAAATTTTAGAAACCAATACATAACGTCATATTTAATTACACAAGAAATACGAAACATAAATGACGTCCTTATGACATCGATTATTTAGATTCGTAATTAATGATGAGAAATGACCAAAATGATCACGTAAATTTCACGTCTTTCTGCTTGTTAGGAAGCTGTCGGAGTATTCGAATTATTGTATCCACGTTTCTTGCTTCTTTAGATAAATTTATCTATCAATCTAAAAGCAGATAACAGACAGAAGGTTTAAAAATAGGTGACAGATGACAAAAGAGAAACTATTAAAGAAAGAAAAGTATAAGTTGACAAATTTAATGTAAACGACTAGCCATAAAACAAATCTCTATTACATTATAAAAAGGATATAAGTAGATTACTATTAGATGTGCATATGCAACTTGATTTCCATAAAAGTATGCGCTAAATTGATGATCATCACAGAACTTGCAGATAAAAGTTCAAGATTGCACACTTACCTCATGAGGTACATTTAATTTTTTTTATTGTTCATAAACTATTTGCAGTGTTTGAACGTGAACCTCTAATCTTTGCAGTTAACAGTAGGAAGGCGAGTCCGACCTGTGTTCAAATTTTATTTTCATATGAAGACTAGTGAATGGCTTGATTGTTAGCCACCAAAAAAATAACCTATTAAGGGGCCCAGTCCGACCCCTGCTTGCATTTCGCTTTCTTTCTGTTTGACTTTGAAATATTTATGAAAAATAGTAAAACTGTGACTTTGAAGGATCAAAACTTAAAACAAAGTAAGACCGTCATGAAAACTCAAACTCAAACAGATATCGTAAGTAATTTGATGTTCCTGATTTGACATACAATAATGCAATAAACTAAAGCATGAGCAAAAAACTGAGGGAAACGACATAGCATTCTGAAACTTATATTAGTCCAAGGTTTTTCTTTTTTTATCACAACAAAGATAGACACAACAACACTCTGGACAAAGCTAAATTTATTATCATCATAGGACTTACAGATAAACGTCGAGATTGCGCACGTGCCTTATTAGGTAGATTAACGTATTTCTTTATTTGTTCATGAATTATATACAGGGTGAGTTTTTTTCGATGTTTAGTATGGGGATCTCGGAAACTAGCGGAGATAGAGAGACGATTAAATGGGGAAAGAATTGCAGTTTTACGAGCTCAGTTTAATGAGCTTTTTGTTTTTTAAAAAAAAATGCGTAGCTAACTAGATATCTCGCAAAAATAGTTTTTTCGTTATTTTGTTTGGTACCTATAGCTCTGTTATTATTGACTTTAGAAAAAAAAGTGTAAAGGAAAAAGTTGTAGGTAATTATGTGCTTAATGATACAGCTTAACCGAAGTTTTTATTTAACCTGTAATTTTTGAGTTATGACACAAGCTTGTGTTTTTTCTAATGGAAACCATAGTCGGCCATGACGTTATAAAAAAGGCCCTTTTTCAACAATTCAAACGATATACCACTTGACATAGTTATTTTTATAAATAAATTAATTATGGCCCTGTTTTCCTTTTCATTTTGGAACTGTTCAAGTAGGACGCTATGGAAACAATTGATAGATGCTCGCATCGCATCTAATAATAAAATTCACGTTAGTTATTAAAATTTTTATTTTAATTTCAAAATTATAAATATAATTATTTTAAATAAAAATAATTTCTGAGAAATCAATAAACAGAGAATGACAAACGATAAATTAAGAAACAATAAAGGAAATTAGAATATAAAGCAGTACCAAAACAACGTAATTAAAGTAAGTAAAGTATTTAAGACTAAACATGTTCAAAAGGTCCAACATTATGATTAATGCACAAGTTACACCTTTTTAAAACAGAATTTGTTGGTTTTCTAACGGAACGTACATCAATATTAGCAAAAACTTCTAGTACAGATCTCTAAAGTCATCTACTGTTTCGTACGACTCTTGATATACCCTATCTTTTTATTTTTATGACACAAAATGTAACACTGAATCATATCACGCATTTCTTGATAATTTACGAGACCAAAATCAACATTAATTATAAACTAAATGATTTGCACCTGTCAATAGGTAATTGTCGTTTGCATCTGTTAATTGTTTTCATAGCATACTATGTTAACAGCATTTTTAATTTTTAGTTACACCTATGAGTGAAGTACCTATTTTTATCTAGATCTGCTTTGTTCACTTATCTTAAATACTTTACTTACTTCAATTATGTTGTTTTGGTACTACTTTATTTATATCCTAATTCCTTTTATTGTTTCTTAATGTATCATTTGTCATTCTCTGTTTATTAGTTTCTCAGAAACATTTTTATTTAAAATTGTAACTTCATCGGAATAAACGTTTCACATCAAAGTAATTATGTTTACAATTTTAAAATTAAAAGAACAATTTTAGTAACTAACTTAAATTTTATTATCAAACGCGATGTACATCTATCAATTGTTTCCATAGCGTACTACTTGAACAGTTCGAAAATGAAAAGAAAAAAAGGCCATAATTTACTTATTTATTAAACTAACTATGTCAAGTGGTATATCGTTAGAATTGTTGAAAAAGGGCCTTTTTATAACGTCATGGCCGACTATGGTTTCCATTAGAAAAAACACAAGCTTGTGTTATAACTTAAAAACTATAGCTTAAATAAAAAATTTGGTTAGACTGTATTATTCAGCACACAATTACCTACAACTTCTTTCTTTATACATTTTTTCTAAACTCAATAAGAACAGAGCTATAGGCACTGAACAAAACAACAAAAAAACTATTTTTGTGAGATATCTAGTTAGCCATGCACTTTTTTAAAAACAAAAAGCTCATTAAGTTAAGCTCGTAAAACTGCAATTCTTTCCCAATTTAGTCGTCTCTCTATTTCAGCTGGTTTCCGAGATCCTCATACTAAACATCGGAAAAAACTCACTCTGTATAAAGCTGCTAAACAAAGGATTTTGTAGTTTGTTCTTGAAATCATATAACATCCACCACCATTGGAATTTTTTGGAATTTTCTAATTTTTTTAAATTTACGTTATAATTTCAATAATACAACAATTTTATTTTTCCATTTAAAAAAACAATTGTTGCTCTTGACAAAAATTAAAACAAAAGTTAAAAACAAAAGTTACCAAACAAAGTAAAGCAGGATAAGATTTCTAATTCAACTTTTGTTATAAGAGTAATTCTCAGTTACTTTAGAAATTCCAAGAATATATTAACGTAATTTTAATTTTATTCTAGCGCTGTTGTCTTTAGAATGTTCACGTAAACTTGGTTAAAAATAATTATGTTGCGACAAATTATGTGAGTTATAAGTGTCATTAAAAATATTAATGCAGTGCATTACCGGGTATTTACAACAGCTTCATATCTTGTGAAAGTCGTGACACGAACGAGGAAGTTCAAAAGTTAAAAGCTTAAAACTTGAAAATGTCTCTGAAATGATGAGCAACGTGATATTAAATCATTAGAACTTTTTAGAACGTGGAGTCGCATTAATCTTAGTTTTAATGCATTGCATACTTACGTTTTTAGTTCATGAGAATAAAAAATGGACTTATATTGAATAATTAGTCTTTAGTAGTATTTTTACCGGTCAAACAGGAATTAAAAGATTTAGCCTGATTTCACATTTGTAGAACAGCTTCTCAATTTTATAACACGTAATGTCTCTTGTTTTGATATTGGAATTAAGAACAACTTTTGCTAATGGATTTTAAAGATATAAATGCTTGTAAATTGCTTGTTACAATTTTAATACATCGGTTAAAAGTGATATTTAAAATAGTAAGATAAAAAAAGAAGAAGGAAAAATTGAAATTTCACCTTCAAACATGTAGGAGTCTTGCCTGTTAACACTACATTAATTAATTTTTTTTATTACATCAATTAAAAACGTTCATTCATTAATCACTGATTGCGAAAAAAAATTATAACACATTTTAATGTCAGGTTTTTTCGGTTTTACAATTATTTATTTGTTAATTATAACACTTTCTAGTTAGAAATTATTTATTATTATTTATATATTATTTATATTAAAGTAATTTTTCAACTTTTAATGTTTTTATTTTGTTACATGAATCTCGATTTTATTTTTATTTAATTCTTTACATTTTTTTAAGTGCATCATTAGAACATCCGTGACGATTAGATCTTTTCAGATAATCATTCGACGCCTTCTCAAAGGCTTCTAATGATACTCATAATTCGTTTTGATGATTCTCATTAATTTAAATTTCAGAAAGTACGTATGAATGAGATTTTCTTCTTATTTTAATAACATTCAGACTCCGAAAATAAAACAGCGAATCAAATAAATAAAATAAATAAACTTTCATTATTTTTAGATTCAAACATGCAGAGTTTATATATCACCAGCTAGTCATTTTTCTGTTTTGGTCGTTATTGAAAGCGTTTTTTTCCTATTTCTTAAAAATCTTAAGGTACGATATTTTATGCAATTTCTTATTATTAGAACTGTATTGATTTATTGAAGATTTGAATCACAATGCATTTTTTAGCAGACATAAAGCATCCACTACTTTATCTTACCATTAGTAAGTTGATTAAGTCGATAACTTATTTCTTGAGAGTTTGCAAAGTTTCGCCTGCAAGAGGAACTGTATGACAAATTCATTTAGTTGAATTTTGCTACCATACTAAAAATTTAAAAATACCCCTTCTTCTCAATAATTTCACTGAGACTAACAAGATCAGCAAAGATAGAGTTTACCTCCTTCAATTAGCCTTAAAAAAATTATAATGAAATGATATGCAAATGATGTGCAGAAAAACAAAATTTGGAAAACTTTAAATTTGAAGGAAGAAGTATTTGTACTAATAAGATTAATGAAGAGCAAAGCCTGACCTTGGACCACCACAAGTGGCCCGTTTAATGGGCTGTCATCACAACAGTTTTGGTAATGCAAAATTAAAATGTTGTGAACAAGAAAACAGATAAACGTACCAATTTATAGTTTTTCACAACTTTTATCAGAAAATACCTATATAAAGATAGACCAGATATGCTGATTCGTAGTTTGCTTGAGCGCCTTATTTAGAATGAATATATGTAAGGCTGCCTAACAAGGAATCTTTTTTCTTTATAAATTTCAACACCAATATGGTTGGTACTTAGTAATCTCTCAGTTCTTTTTATTTTTGATTTATAGGCATTCTTTGTTGCTTTATGGGTTACCATGTAATGATTGAATAAATTCTGCTTGTATAAAAGGTACACAGATATCAACAGAATTATATTCAAATGCTTTTTAGACTTACCTTGATAGAAGATCAAATGACATACCTAAAAATCAAGCGACAAGCCCATGAAGATTGTATTGTATTAGCAGTTCTATACTCTATCGGAGAGTTATTCAATCATTCTTTGTAGATATAGTCTGCACAATTTAGAAGAAAATGAATGTAATGGAAGAAAAAGGGTCATAGAGCCGTTATTAAACCTAACCAACGCAAGAAGCCTGTTTCCACGCAAAATCCAACCTATATTCGCATTTAACTGTACTATAAAGATTAACGAATGACGAAGTCAGACTTTGTGCCACCGCCACCGTATTTGACATTTGTCAAAGTTAACTTTAAATTTACAGTAAATTACTATTTCTTCTCATTTTATGTCAACCCATACAAAGTAACATATATGCATTGCGATTAAGTATAGAAAGTAAGATTCAACAAGTAACCGCCACGTCTCTGTTGGTATACTCGCGATCTTTTGACAAAATTCTTGATTACATTTGCGCGTAACTCAGGCTAAATTGCGCCAATCGAATATAATTCTCGAGCTTAGGAATTATTGTTGACTTATACCTGAGATTTCGCAAAATCCCAAAGAAAGAAATCTCCTGATGTCGTATCGTTCGATCTCGGTGGTGGTTAATTCTGGTCGCCACTGTGTGATGTGACAGGGTCGGAAAATGTTTCTTGGAACAACTTCACTGTTTTGTTTTTTAGTGTGGTAGGTTGCGCCATTCTGTTAGAACCACATGTCTTCCAGCTGTATACCGCCCAATTTCTAGGCCACAACAACTCCACTATAATATTGCCATAACATACGTCATTTATCATTCTGTCAGCCCAAGAGTCACACCAAACAGTGGCTTGTGAATGCATTGGCTTCTCATAAATCATTCTCTGCTCTTCAAATTTGTCAGTTGAAGATGGTTTTCTTTAAAGAACCACCGTTAACTTCTTGGTTTTGCAATATCCAATTGACAAATACACGATACTGCTCATGCTCTGTTAGCTTAAGTTCCTGGGACAATTAAATCTTGTATGCAGATGAAAATCTTTAGTGCTTCTCGAAATATTTAATTACTGTGAACGATGGTGAATCGAGATTCCTAGACAACACTGCGGCAATGTTTTTAAGAGACTGACAGGTACGGTAACGCACTGGTGTTTTCACGCTTACAATTGAACTTTTTGCTTGAACTTTTGGATCAATCTTATGTCGAACAAAACTTGTAAGCAGTTTGTGAACTGTCTCCGTAAAAGATTTCCTATTCTTGTAATGAATTTTCACTGTAATAATGCGCCGATCGTTCGTGTAGCGTTCCGTGACTAATAATCGCAATATATCTACATGACAGGTGTCACATTTTAAACGCCGCCGTAACTGTGGACAAAACCTTAAAATCCAAATCTTGCACTCTTTGTTAAAAAGGTTAATAGATGGCAAAGTAACCTATCCTACTCTGCATCGTCACTACAACAATTCAGAACTGCAAAATTAGAATGGCGTTTTGAACGGTGAATAGTTCTCTTAAGAAATTTAATGCAGGGCGAAGCTTGACCTTAGGTCACGTGTAGTACCTGTTTTAGAACTCCGCCCTACCGTATTTAACTTTCTTATCAAGGCTAATGAATGGTAAAACCCGATTTTAGACTACCAGTGTTGATTCGTTAAACAGCGCAGTCCGACCCGAATTGGTATTCAAAGAAGTGTTCGTATCAAGAAAGTTAATGGGGTGCTAAGCCCGACTCTTATTCGTATTTAGCTCTCTTATGAAAATTAATGAAAGGCAAAGTCTGATTTTGGCCCATCGAAGGTGGTCCGTTGGAAGGCAGAACCCTGTCATGGTCGTATCTAGTTCTTTTAAGAAGTTGAATGTAAACAATCTATCCAATGTGTTCTGTCACTATAACAATTCAGGGCTGCAAAATTAATTGTTCTCCACTTTAAAATGGAAAATATTTAGTTCTCTTAAGAGATTTCATGTAGGATAAAGCTTATCGTTAGATCATCTGCGGGGACTGTATGCCCATACTTGTATTTAACTTTCTTATAAAGGTAGTGTAACCAGACCTCTGTTGGTATTTAGCTCCCTTATGAAAACTAATGAAAAGAAGAGCTTGACTTTGGGCCATCTCCGATGAATGTGTTTAGTTCTCTTAAGAAGGCTAATAAAGGACAAAGCCCAACTTGTGTTACGATTTAGCTTTATGAAGAAGATTGATGAAGAGCGAAGCGATCTATCTTTTTGTGCACTGTCACCATAACATTTCAGGTTTGCCAAGCGATGAAATTTATCAATGCTTAACTTTCTAGCAACTTCCATTAGCAAAATCCTTGACTTGAAAATAGCAAAACCGCGACGTTCAAACAATAAAGTACTAACCAAAATGTGATAAAATTGTCATTAAAACCCAGACAGATTTTGACTTTTTCTGGTTTTAAATGAATTCACAATTAAAATAGAACCAAAAAGGTAAAGTAGACATCTCATTAGTCGACACATCATTTTGCAGTGGGGCTAAGGTCCTTACTACTTTGAAACTGGTTTTTGACGGATGAATTTTTTTTTCTGAGTTTAGAACAAGTAGGTCTGTGCAGATTTTATTTCAGTTGATAAAATAGACCAAAAGTTCCACATTACCGAGTTTGGGTTAATGATACATGCGGTATTGTTTATTTTTGGGCAAAGATTAAGGCTATGCTTGCAATTTCGGGTCGGTTTCCTCTCAAAATAAATAGATTGCTGGATTCTTTTCTGAGGTTTTTAGGTTATCGTTTTCTACCAAGTCAGAAGAGACAAAAGCAACACTTTTGATGATCCTTTATTATTTTATCATGCGCAATGAAGATCCATCATTGAATATACATCATGCTTTTGCCTCTTCTGATGTAACTATCTATGAACATCCTTAAATGGGAAGCAGTATGGAGAACACTTCTTGTGCGTTTGAAAGTTCTTCATTTTGTTAAATGGGATTTGAAGATCTTTGGCAATTAGTTTTTGATGAGCGTTCTGAAGGCATGGTGTTTCCTGAATGACTAGAACAGGCGACTCTACCTATTTAGAACTTTTGATAAATAATGACTCAGACACTTCATCTAGTTTATCATGTATTCTAGCTTTTAGAAATTGATACAAAACATGGTTATCCCATGTTATTGCCCTTTAAACATAAAGGTTGCAATTCATTCAGAAATTAAAAAACAATACTACTCTTGAGTTTTCTGCCTTATAAGAAGTAATAGAAAAATGCTAAAAATCTACGGAAGACTATTCAAAATAATTATTAAACATCAAAAGTTTAGCTTTGGGAAAACGCTGGAAAGCTAGGTTTTGACACTCTCGCACATTTAACAAATATTTTGAAACCCACGTCACATTTAATTTGTGCAATCCGACAATAGACACCGCAGAATACTTCGTGTAAATCAAAGAAATGGTATTGTGATGTCTTTTTAGTTTGTTAGAGCAAGACTCTAACTAGACCCTTCGTGTGTCTTTTTATAAGTTGGAACTGCACACATGGTCTTCTGGAAGTATTTATTTGGGGCTAGTGTCTACGAACGAAAGAACGTTTAAGAAAATATTTGCAAAATGGGAAAAAACGTTTTTATTTTATATCACGAAAGAGATTTAGTTCACATAATTAATAATTTCTCCGTCTTAATCTTTGTCAACGTTATTAAAAGTGTAACAAAACTCTGTGGTACATAAAGACATAAGCGACTGTACTTAAAATTTATGTTAAGCGTTAATTAAACGGCCATAAAAAATTCTCTTTTTTGCATGAAATCCGTATTTTATGTTATACTACCGTTATTTTTACAGTATTTCACAATAATAAATGGTTTGTTTTCTGATTATAAATCTGCGGAATTTTTTTATTTTGATACTAATGCCAAATTACATTTTTAAAATAACATGTTAATATCAAAGCAGCAAGAAAGCAGGTGTACTTAAATAACACAATGTAAAGAATTAACATGTCAAAATAAGAAAATAGAAGAAAAATATTTTTGAGGCATTTCCAACTAGAAAAAAAAATAAGAAAAACAAATTCTTCTGGTAACATAAATAACGCATATTTTAGTTAAAAGAGTCATTAAGAAATTGTTAAAATTTATAACTCCATCTATTTAAAACGTTGCTATAGTCGTATGGCATTCGAAAAACCAACGACAGCTTTGCTTCATTTTGTTTCCAGATAAATTTGCTCAGAGATATTATAACCTTAACTTTGGGGGTGGACAGAAATAAATCGACTCTGCAGTTAACTCGCGCCTCTCGTTTTATGTGAGTTTTGTTTTTGAGCTGTATAGTAATTCATATAATATGTGGAGGGTGACGTGTTTGGCGTTACATTAATATTTAGTTTAAATAGATTAGGACATGATGTAGTAATTTAAAGGATGAAACTTGAGAATGCTTTTCGTTTTTTCCCTTTACTGATAAATAGGTCTAAACGTTGCTTATTTGTTAGATTTCACAATAGCATTTGTATATTCTTGACTAAACAGTTTAAATGTCTGTATAAAGAATATAAATTAGTGTTATAAATTTTTAGCTAATTTACAGCTTACACAAAAGTATTTTGTTTCGCTTAAGAATTTCTCTGTAAGTTTAAAAATTTTAACGTAGGTTTTTAGACTTTATCTAAAAATATAAAAATGCAATAAAACAATTTTAGCAGAAGGAGATTCTATTTATTAGCTTTCTGAACCATAATCTATGGTTAATTGTGAAATTCTGAATTATATGTTGTCAAAGACAAGCTTAGAACAATCAATCAGGTTGCGAGATTTCTAAGAATTCAAATCTATTGGATTCATTCACAGACAGCACATCGAATTGGAAATCTTAAACTACTAAAGATAGAATTGTCTAAGTTTTATGGTGGTCATTGTTTGACCAGACTATACATTAACTATGATTTATTTATTAAACAATATGAATTTTCATGCACGAAACGTTTAATCGTTAGACACTATAATCAAAAAAACGGAGGTACTACATGCAATTGTTCGCTGAAGTAGCACAGAATATTATTTGATAATACTCCATAGTTCTGATAGAGAGAAAAGAAGAGAGTTTTTAAATCCACCGCAAGTTGTTCTTTGGCAACTTTTGCCTTGCGTTAGGTTTAAAAGCTTTTTGTGTCAGCTCAACATTGATCCAGTTCGGACGACTGTGTAAAGCCATAAAAAAACTTCGAAAATCTCAACGGCCGCTCTTCCATCTACAACTACAGTACAACCATCTCTATCTCTTCTCCACATCCAACTGCCTGGATATCGCAATTTTGAAATTCTGGTGGTAAAAGCTATTGTGATATCATCCAGAGTCTACCATAAGTTTGCGAGAAAACGGCATTGATCAAGTGTATCTTATACTCTTTGGACATCTTCCGAGCTATTACCTATACGATTTAGGCTTGAGTTGAGACATCCATCACGACTGTTCTCCTACGCGCTACAAACTTGCCTGCAGGTAAAAAAACAGTAAAACAGTATTTTCAACAATATTCTCAACGCCTATTCCCTACATCTACATAGTTAGAGGCCTTTCGTTTGGTACTTTTAACTAAGCCAACAATTATATGTACGTATCTCTAACCATCTCAACAATTCATTGATGGCTTTATTTATACTAAGTGCCCATAAAAGAAACACCATAAAAGAAACTGAAGAAGAGTTATGCTGCTTGATGACATTGATAGGATAAACCGATAGTATTAATAAGCAAAACATTGGAGGAAGAAAACAGCTTTACATATTCGGCCAAAATTGAAAAGAAAGAGCTTGACTTCTTGAATGTGGAGCCCATCACACTTCTTTTTCTTTTGTTAATGAATAAGCAGCTACCCGAATCGTACAGTGTCAAATAGACTGAACTATATACATATAGTTAAAGCAAAGCGTTTTCCCAAACGTCATGAACAAGATAGAGTTATTGCCACAGAGTGTCACACACGGCTATTATGTCCAAGTTGTTCTATTATTCTTCATCTTTGGACAAAGTTTACCAGAACTCAATACAACATACTGCGATGTTACCTTCTAAAGACTAGCGACAATCTGATTTAGTTACTAAATGATAGGCAAACTTGCAATTGTTTCCAAACAATTTTCTAAACTATTTAAACTGAAAAAACTGTCAGTGATGATTTCAGAATATTTTTTATATACTATACTATACAAGTAACGTAACTTGTTGTTCCCTCAAGTATATCTATCGCATCTTGAGACAATTTTCTAGTTCTCAAAATGTCTGATTGTGCTTTCTGCATAACAATGCTTTACACAATTTACAGAAAGAACTACTGTTTTTACCCGTCAGGGGCGGGCACCAGCTTCGGGGGCTCTGAGTTAATACTGTTTGGGGGGGGGGCTCCCTATTAACTTGAGTTTGGGTTAGTTGTGGCAACCATTCGCTATTTTACTGATGAACTGTTTTTCTCTATTTTCAAATAGGAAAAATTATAGTCAACAAACATTGAAGAATTTTTTTATTTTGTTTGATGCACTTGGATATTCTAAATCCGCCCCTGAATCGAATTACATAATAGTCTTCTTATGAAACATAATTTCCTGGCGCGTTTCAAGGTTTTTGTTAAGATATCTCATCCCATAGTGCGACATACAATTTTACTTCAGGATTTCATCAGTACCTAAAGGGTATGTTGATATCTATATTTGAAATTTTGGTATCAAACTAAATGTGTTACCCAACTACCTTTCTTTGCTTTTGATAATATTATAAAGCTGTTTCAATTAAATAATAAGAATTTTTATGGACTGGTATTAATTGTAGTAATATCAGATCTCGATAAATAAAAGAAAACAGCAAAAAGGCTCACGGTGGTAGGACAAACGTTTATTTCAAAAGTAATTTTATGGAACTAGAAAAACTTTGAGTCAGTTGAAGATTTCTGCGTGTATATCAATGACCGATTACGAATACTTGGCTTCATTAATTGGATCAAAAGTCGCAACTTTAAACAACAGAATAACAAAATAACTTAAGGCACGTCTAGAGCAAGCAACTCGCTAGAAAATACCCAAGGCTGCATACCCCTGGACTGCAGCCCATAAAGACCATGCCTAAATCCGCCGTACTGTAGAGGTGGTTGCAGTACGTAACCCTGTTATGGTCCGTATCTCCTGCTGACTTTGAAGATCTGTTTTGTTGTTTTCTTTGACGGATATTAGGTTCAGCTTAGAAATAATTACCTATCACTATAATCTCAGTTGGATTCCAAAGTGGAAGTAAACAATGCTTGGATCGGCATTGTGATTAGCCTGATTAACTCTGTCCAATGCATTAACTGCTTTTTGGTTACACGCGTTTTCTCTTAGAATTAAACGGAGATTAGTATTCGTGGTACTTTTTCGGGGGCAGCTCCTTGAAATCTGTCACTGTTCCTTCCGTTTAATTCTGTAATGCTGCTGTAGCCATTCAAAGGCAATTTTGTTGTGAACATTCGAAATCTCTATGCAGTATCTGACAATTCTTGAGACGAGTTTGATGGAGATAAGATTTTTAGGCCCACCTGGCTATCAAATCTGATTAAGCTATGCTTGTATGACAGTTACAAGATATCTTGCTATGAGATTTGCCTGGAACATCATGGCATAGTATCAGAATTCCAGTTTTTTGGCCTATCAGCATCTGTTTCAGCTGCTTTCTTGTATGAGCGCCGTTCTCTGCCCATATAAGTTTACAGGAGTCAGCTCTAAAGTATTTGTATTATTTCAACTTTGCAAACAGATTGATTTGGATGTTACTGAATGAAGAAGTTTCAAAAAGTTGCAAAACATGCAAAATAGTCAGTTTGCGTTTAGCAGCTTTTGATCAAAAACTCGCAAAAACAGTAATAAGATTGTTTCTTTTGTCCAAGATCGCAGAGTAGACATGCCTCTGTTCATTCTATACCTTTCTTTTGCTGGAAGCTAAGAGACTTGCTTGTTTTTGATACGATATAGATTTCTTTGATTTGAAACTCAAAACAGATGCTGAAAGATTCCTATTCCTGTATTTAACATCAGGTTTTTCTCTTGCACTGAATTGATTGATTTGCCCTGATTAGCAAATCCAGTCTATAATCAATTTTATACAATGTCCTCCATTAAAAATTGTATGTTAAGTTGTAGTAGAAGGTGGTTTTTACTGGTTACTGACGCTTTGAAAAATTGGAATTCCTATCATCTTTTCCCTTTTTTGATAACCTAGAACTTCTAATGTACAATTAATGCTGCAAGGGTTTTTAACTAAAAGTGTCCTAGCCTAACCTAATCTTACCTAACTTAACCTGAGGTAATCTAACCTTATTTTCGCAAGGGTCTGTCTTTTCTCCAACTTCTTTGTTATCTCCCTTCTTAAATCACTCCATCTCTCACATCTCACCACAGCATATACAGGCATCTGTCCTT
This sequence comes from Ignelater luminosus, assembly GCA_011009095.1. Lineage (NCBI taxonomy): Eukaryota > Metazoa > Arthropoda > Insecta > Coleoptera > Elateridae > Ignelater > Ignelater luminosus. The sequence goes on from VTPC01089495.1 coordinate 59,516, forward strand.
TTTTTCTACTTTCTTATCCATCCAGTTTTACCTTTTTCTTGTTGCCTTTTTCTCTCCATTCACTAATCAATTTATTTTTGTATTCCTGGTTTTTCTTATCTGATCTAATCTAATCTCATTTAATCTAATTTGCCTGAATCTGATCTAACCCATATTCGTGATTCCTTGATTGTTTTAGGTCTTACAAAGGAAAGTCAGTAGGTATTGAATCTCAGACCTTAATATGCTTATGGGCATCCAGATAAAAGTATGTTTAAACTAAACATGAGCTGTTAAAAGGTCATTAAATGATTTACCCATCTACATTAACAGTTCTATATAGTAGCATAACAAAACAAAGCAAAGAAAACACCACTTTTCGGAATTGCAAAATCGAGAAAGCGCAATAATTTCGAAGGCTTTTCTCCAGTGTATGTAGAAAATATAGAATGAAACTATCTTTTCCTAGATATTTGTTCTTGAAAATGATACCAAATGCTTTGAATCTCGTTGCATTTTATAACATCATTAATATTTACGCGGAAATGAGATTCTACATATTGCACTACACCGGAGAAAGACCATCAAACTTCAATGTAAGTAATGGAATTGAAGTCTTCAATTTCAAGTAGCATTTCATTTCGTTATTTCCCTGCTTAAATATCCGAATCATTCAAATAAAAACACGAATACCCAAAGAATTTAATTCGGTTACATCACTTCTCTATTAAAAAATTATATTTTCGCCGTCCCTGATCTGAATTTATTTATAAATCGCATTACAAGAATGAATTACTGAAATTTATAGGTGTATGCAAAGCTTGTAAATTTTAACTGCAAAAAAAACGTTTTCGAGTTTAATATTTTATATAAAGCCTAATATAATCATTAAACTTATCTATTTTATGTATCTCAGCTTTTCATCTAATATATGGTTTCCAAGAGGTGCGCCTTTAGTTTCAAATAACAAATGGAACGGCCAGTACTTTTAAAATTCTTTTTTCGTTATTAATGTTACCGGCGGAATAGCAAAAACCTTTAATATTGACTTTTATAGTATAATTTGCAAAGGATATAAGTAGTGAATGATAAAAGTGGATTCAATTCGCTAATAAAAATTCGTTTCTATTAATTTTAACTTAAAAACTTATGACATTTACGTTTCGTGTTCGAAGATTTTAGTTAAAACCTGCTCGATTCGAATCCTACCTCAATTTCTTATACATTTTATCCATTAAAATTTGTCATATTAATTTGTAAACATGGGTTATTAATTCCAAGTATTTGCTTGTTTAACTGGCTATATCAGTCAAGCCAAATACATTTTCTTCAAACGAAAAAGTTCGGCGGCGATAAAAACCTACCTTAACTGCACAAACACTTTTAACGAAATAACGTCATGTTGACAAGAAGTCAATAAAACGAAACCAAAATCCAAAACGATATTTTAATGTGACATGACGATATAACGAGTTATTACAGGTACGAGGGGAGATGTCACCAAGCAAGTTGAACATAACGTAGGCCGGGTCGCGCTTCATTTGTCTCGGGGTCCGTCATCTATCTGGCACAGATCGGACTGCGATATACTGGACATTTTAATGGCCAAACCATGTCCAGGGCCGGTATTAAGCAAAACAAAAACGACACATCAATTAGGTAGGTTTTAGGCACTGTGTTTTTTACATCCGTGCGTACATTGTTAATATATTGGCCTTAACGTGGACAGGCCGAAATTTATTTTGTTTCGCGTAGACCAAAATAAAGCCGGAGGGACTTTAATGTGTGAACACCAATTTCTGAATCACCTCTTCTACCTCATTAAAGTTGTTAAAGAGGATCGAAGATAAACTGTTTGATAATATTTGGATTGATTCAGACCTCTACAGTTTTAATAATGAAAACGATTCAGAAAGTTTGTTAACGAAAACAAAATTCATCTTTCTATCTGAATTTTTTCATTTCTTACTCTAGGGAGATTACTACAAAGAGAACAAAGAAGTGTACAAAACTTATTACAACATTGTGCTCGTAAAACTTAAAAAATTGTATTTTATTCTAAAAAGCTTTTTATTCTTCTCCCAAGTTTCGATTTTGCGGATTCATTAGAAGTTCAAATTAATTGTTGTAAATTTTATTAATATTATTATTATTATTAATAAAGCTTAGTTTATCCTGACTGCACCCAGAAATAAGGAAATAAATTATCTATTTGACCACTTTGACTATGGCTAATATTACAGGGTCTATCTTTCGCAAAAGTATTCTTTTATTTAACGACAGTAAACCATTTTAAAAATTAGGAAGACCAAAGAGCAAAATCTGGCTTGTGGAGGTTTCATATTTTAGTTGAAACACAAGTTTCCGACTTTGCCTATAGTAAAAAGGAAAGAAAATATCGAAATCAAACAGTGATTAGTATCTTCCCAGTAAAATCAAACCTTGCAAATAACAAACGATTTAGCAAAATTTGACAAGAATCCAATCACACACTGTGTGCGTGTTTGGATTGATAAATTTCGCTAATGTAAACTGTTGCAGAAGAATGAAAACTTTTTGCACACATTTAGACGTTGATGATGTTCGTCTTAATGTAGAAGAAGATTTGATTTGATTCTTGCTACTTTTGGGAAACGAATTTCGTTCCAAAGACTGACACAAATAGAAAAGTAAATCATTAGATATTTAGTCTAGTTTAACAATTCGATTCAAGCGAAGGCTTTCTCAAATGATACTGCAATGCGACAGCATTTGGAAAAAGTCAGTCTGTTAAGCAGTTTTCCCTACGTAGATTTCCAAGTACATTTTGCTGGCAACAAACGAACATTAAATCCTATACAAAACTTGGTAATGATGCATCCGAGACAATGACGCTAATGCAACTCTGTCTGGAAATTCATGTATACTTGGTGCTCATTTATTTGAGCACTTCAGAAGTAGAAGATATAGAAAACCGTAGAGTTTGTCAGAACTGCTTCTTGGTACGATGAGGAGTAATGTCACCGATTTAATTTCAAAATTATCAAAAACCAAAAATTTGGATTTGTTTAGACCGTACAAATTGGATTTTGATAACAGAGCAATATTTCTGAGTTTCAAACTGGCTGCTACAAAGAAAACACAAAACTAAATTTATGCGTTGAACCAAACCTTGTGTCAAATAACTAAGCAAGACGTCTTAAGGACATTGAAGACACAACTTCCTGTGGACCTTATCTTAACTGAATTTCTAGAAGAATCCTTAAATGGTCAGACAGGTCAGCATCTATGAGTCTTCACTGATCTCCTAATGCAACAGCATAGTCGAAACTGGAAATTGAAAACAAAAACGTTACGAAAATACTTCCTCAGAGACTCTCCGGAAATATCTTTAACCGTCAATGCCGTCAACTAGACTTTTATAGGATTCTTGGAAATGGTCACAAGGGTTTGCCAAAACAACTGCCTTTGCCATTCTGATATAAAAAGTGCTTTCTGCAATAACCGCAGCTGCAAGAAATATAATATCTGAATTTTCAAGCAAAATCAACATCTTGAAAGAATAACTTTGAGTGCATTATTTTGTAACAAAAACCGTAACAGCTGCATCAGAGGCCTTGGTGTCAAAATAAATATGAAAAAGATTATAAATGTTTTAAAATTCAAACTTTTTTTAAAGACGTTCGCACAAGTTTGAAAATTAACCCTGAGGCTAAGAAGAGGAACTGCATCGCTTAGGCTTACTTATCGGCTTTTCGTGCAGATTGGAGATTGGGTTGCTTTGGTAAAATTATCCGGCATCTTGTCAATGTTTTTTTGTATGGTTTCTTGATTTCAAAATAAAACGAGTTTTTGAGGAGGTAGTGATTGTTGGAGATCTGCTACTGAAGATGTAGTTACTGAGTTCTGGCCGATTGCTACTGGATGCTGCTGACTGGAGTAAGTGAACTAACGTCATTGAAGGTTTTGCTGGATTCTTGCTAAGTAACCCTCAGAATGCTTACCTGGAGATCTGAAGCTGATTTCTATAGCCTGAAATTCAAATATGTCTGGACGGGGCCACGAATTGCTTAATGGAATTTTCCACTTAAAATTGCTTTTCTAAGATCAACACATTTCTTGACAAGGTTAGTTTCTTGTCTAAAACTGTGTAAGTACCTTTGCATTTCATAGTCGTCTATAGATTCTACAAGAAAGACTTTATGACACTTTATGGAAACTTCAGATAACTATCTTTAGACAGAAGTATTTATCTGTCTTTTCTAGGTATCGACGAGTACGTATTTCGAATTTTTAGGCATTGGTATTTATCAGACATCATTTGCTGAGTGTCGGTATCAGACATTGTGATACTTTTCCTAACGCTTAAATGGATATAGACAGTCTCATTATTAGCCCTCTAACTCTAATTATATCCTATGTTTTGAAATTTCAAAATATGCAGTTACATCAATAAGCATTTCCTGTCTTTAATACAGAACTTCAGCATGATTATTTGTTTTGAGGGAGTTTACATCGTTTCGGTTTATAAACATGCCATCCTTCTAAAAAGAAGATTGGTCGAATATACCAAACACTGTGTTTTCACTGTGCTTATCGGTGATAAACCTATCCGTCGCGTCGGTATACATCTAATATCATTTGGTAAATATGAAATTAAGTCGAGCGTATTCCCGCATCCCATTTGTTGGGTTTCTTGAAAGTTCTATAAGTTGACACACCTTCTACGAGGATGGTCTGAAAAGTTTCCGACCTAACAAAGATACAAGACATTTTTTCTGAAAATTTTTTTTTATTTTTCAACATAGTCCCCTTGTAACTCTACACACTTCTCCCAGCGATGCTCCCATCTCTGTAACCCGTCCAAATAGTACTCGGCATTTTTCTCTGCAAAATAATTGTTCACGAAGGTGATTGCCTCTTCATTTGACGAAAATCTTTGTCCTCCGAGCGCAATTTTTAGATGAGGGAACAAAAAGAAGTCGCTTGGGGCTAGATCTGGTGAGTAAGGCGGATGGTCAAGCAGTTCAAACCGTAATTCGTGGATTTTCGCCATGGCAACCGCTGAGGTGTGAGACGGTGCGTCGTCTTGGTGAAATGGGATTTTCTTTTTCTGCAAATGTGGCCGTTTTTTCGCAAGTTCTGCCTTCAGCTTGTCAAGTAATGATGCATAGTATGCTCCTGTAATGGTTTTTCCTTTTTGAAGATAATCGATTAAAATAACTCCATGACTATCCCAAAAAACAGTCGCCATCACTTTCCCAGCCGAAAAAACAGTTTTTGCTTTTTTTGGAGCCGGTTCCCCCTTTGCAGTCCACTGTTTGGACTGTATTTTTGTTTCGGGCGTATAATGGTGTATCCAAGTTTCATCTACAGTAATTAATCGGCGCCAAAACTCGGATTTATTTCGTCTAAACTGCGCCAAAAGAGCGTTGGAAATATTCATTCGAACACGTTTTTGGTTTAACGTGAGCAAACGCGGCACCCAACGCGCGGACAGCTTTATCATGCCTAAATGTTGATTTAATATGTGACAAAGACGTTCTTTTGACATGTTCATAACCTCTGCTATCTCTCTCACTTTAATTAGGCGGTCGTCTAGCACCATTTGGTGAACTTTGGCGATGTTTTCGTCGGTAGTTGCAGTTTTTGGACGTCCCGAACGTTCATCGTCTCCCAAGCTCGTTTAAATTCAGCAGCCCAAAATTTCACTGTGGTAAATGATGGTGCAGAGTCCCCATACACAGAATCCAACTCATCTTTTATTTGCGAAGGCGTATTGCCTTTCAAAAACAAATATTTAATGACAGCTCGATACTCGATTTTGTCCATTTTCACAAAAAAACTCACATCAACTCACTCAAACGACTGTTACATAAAAAATGCGCGTCCAAAATGGCTGAAACTTTGGTGAGTAACTGTCAACAGATGAACAACGAAATTCAGTAGCTTTTATTTACGAGTGCTGCCATCTTCACGTTGACGTCGGAAACTTTTCAGACCACCCTCGTATTGTAGTTTAGCTCTTATTTTCAAACCATAACAAACTTCTGAATAAATATCAATAATGCTACCACCAATCAACTCTCAAAAGGCTCAAGGAACACTACTAACTACATTTAATAAAGCAGTATTCTTTTTTTTTATTGAGTATTTTTGTTTTATTACAAGATATGCTTGTATTTAATAAATTCTAAATTTTTTTAAGTTTGTATTATTTAAACCTTATGCTAATTATTGTTTTTGCTGAATTAAATAAACCAAACTATAAACAAACTCAGCTATTCTAATAATAGATAAATTCTTAAAGCAATTCATGACCATTCTACTTACATAAGTGCAAACAGACTGACTATTTTTAAAAGAGCCTTTTTAATTATTGCAGTCTCTGTATACCTTAGTGCAACTATTTTGATCCAGAACAAATTGTGGGCAATTTTTACTCTGCTCTACAACAATATTATATAGTATGACTGTTTATTACTGTCATTTTGCGTAAATAAATTAATAGTTAGCTACTACAGTTTAATGTTTGTGGGAAAATAAAACAGACAATATCTGCTCGAGCTTCTTTAACACGAAAGTAACTTTTAACAATGCAAGAGATGATAATAGAAGCGTCGGAACATGCTTTCTCGAAAAGTGTCATAAGTAAAGTCACGAACACAAAAAACTATTAAAATGCTTGTTTTGAATGTTTTAAAAATAAAAAGTTGTAACACTTTTTGTTTGTCGTCCGACAGCAGCAACAAAACAACTAACTAAATATTTTAATACAGAAGAGAAATAGCAAAAAACTAAAAACTACATTAGATAAAACTTTCAAAACAGATCAAAGTCAAATAAACAATAAACTAATTAAAATTTGAAATCAGCCTTAGAATAAGAACAAAACGAATTCATTTTATTATTGCTCTCGACTTAACACAAAAATAAATAGATAATGTATGCGATACCCTTAACAAGGACATAATTACTCGTTTAGAAAAATGTCCTGAAAAAATTAATATTACATACACAAACACACACTCACATATTCGTTCACTTTATATTTATCAACAGCGAAAAACCGTCGGCAGGTCTAACTCTGACCTAACTAAATAAATGATAGGATGTAACGTTGACTGTTCGATAAACGAATGGCAGGTCCAAATTGGCCACTTGCGAATTCATACAATAATAGGGGCGGATTTTAAAATCTTTTTTACCCAAATCAAATGTTACCTATATTTGAAGCAAATAAAATGTTCGTTGGACTGATAGAAGTTTTCCATTTTCCAAAGTTAATTTAAAAAAATGTGAACTTAGTTTGGCAGTTATCTGCAGTAAATATCTACAGTTTTGTGATTTATTGGCTGATTACAATTTTGTCACTTTAAGTTGATACTACAGAAAATATGAGCAGTCTGATCCCTGAGAAAGTTTAAAAAACCTAACAAGAGACATTACATACTCATTGCAGAATTCGGTAATACTTTGTACATCAAATCTTGTTATGTGTTTAGCAAGCATACCTTAAAAATAGAAGTCTGGGAATAAGCAGAAACGAAGGGCAGAAGCAAGATTTTTCTTCAACCGACATCTTTTCCTTTCAAAGCGTTATCTCTTTGGGAAATATGAGTTTTACCAAGAATGTTTTTTCTAAGTGTACTCACTTGTATAAAATCCAATTGCAGGTAGATTCCAAACTGTTGAATATCAAAACCAATAGATCAGTTTTTGCAATCCCTTTTTCAACAATAATACTCAAAAGACTGAGCAATTCTGGAGCAATAACAACGCGAGTCTTTTGGGAATCACTGCAAAAAACATACTTTTAGCTCTACTGTGGATTTTATTTGAGCAGAAAAATTTTGTACAAAAGTGACCTGTTTTGAGTATCTGTCTTGCATCTCGAGCACAGAGTTTTAGTTCAGATTTTTCAATTTAGAAAAAGCTTGAGAATGTGAATTAATTTCTGGCTTGAAAGGCCATTTTCAATCGAGGATTGTCTTTCAAACGTTCCGTTAGTATGAGTTGCTCAATGGTATTTTAGAAACTGTTACCATTTGGTTCTCAGCAAGAAGAGTAGGTAGGAAATGTAAATATGTTGCGATTGAGCAAACATTGTCGAAAACATTGTTTTTCTTTGGAATCTAACTATAAATTCTTTTCTTTATATTTCTGTTAAACCATTAGAAACTAAATTCCATAGGATAGTATTGGAATAACTTCTAGACTAATACGTTAGTCTCTGTTAAGAATTTCCATATGTTTATAAATAACATCTTTTGTATTTATTTTAGCTTGTAATTCCCAATAGTTGTTGAACTCGTTTTCTCAAGCAAAAGGAAACTGACTATGGGGTAAATGACAGCCTGGGATTTGATTATTCGTTTAAAGTTTCTTACTCTGGTATAAATGCAGTGATGTCGACGGCTCAAATGCAAAGCAGAGAAATAGTATATACGCATAACTTATCTAAGAGCATACAAAAATTTCTAGCCAACATGCGGCATGAAGAGGAAGTGAAATATCATCGTTATGTCTTATAATGAGAAAATTTAGAATAAAGTTGGGCAAATATTTGTACGCGATATTGTGCCTATATTGCATTCTATGAATATATTTTGCCTTAGAAAACTCAAAAATTAAGGGAAATGACAGTTTCTATACTGACAATGTCTATGATTGGGCACTAATGTAAAATCTGAAGGAAAAGCTTAATCTTCCGGCTGCCTGTCTGGAAATATCTAGCAAAATAAGTTGATTTCCTCAGCACATGTCATCCTCAGAATGATATAATGTTCTGGCCAAACTTGGCGTCATGTCACTAGGCCAGAAGACATACAGCCTTCATGCCTACAAACGATAACCCTTCAAGATTTTTGGAGCAATTCTCTCGAGGAAAGTTTATAATAACGAATAGAAAAGTCAAAATAAAAAGCAACTAAGGCGTAGAATTTTCTAGAAGTTCCCAGAAATAAATTTATTGAGGGGGAATGGACTGTTAATACCAATTTAAATTATTATTCCCGTGTTCACTCAGTATGTTAACTAAAGTTTATAAATGATGATCCTAATTAGATTAATGCAGTTCAAAAACATGGAAAATTGTGCCAAAACTTTCTGGACGTGCTGATATTGAAAACGGTGGCGGACGAAATGCCATTGGCTTACCACTGTAGTCTTTATCAAAATAGTCAGCTAAGATTTTAAAAACAGTGACCAAAGACCAATACCACCTGACGTGGAGATGAACGCAAAAATATCAAACTAAACGGAAGAAGCAAACACTAGTGCTATAGCAGTTGGGCAAACCCCCTATTGTTATTACTAACAAACCTGCAGTCGAAATGAGTCCTAACTGATTGTATTGTGTATCAAAACTTTTTCAAAATTGAAACGCCTTGACATTTTTCGATTAACTGTAGTATTTAATGTTTTAATTCAATGCAATGCACTGAATATCGGGAAAAACTATCAAATACAGCACTTTCAGTTTTTATGCTTTGGTTTTGGTGTATGAAATCAATACATTGTTTCTGAAATTGAATTTACTAACTGTAGTGCACATGATTCAATCGTTTTCTTTTCAAATCCTCTTTTACAGAAGATAAGACTAAAGCAATCACTCTTGAATCTCAAAAAGGAACTGCATTTTTACTTTTGACTGGAGCTACTGTGTAAGCAGTCGTGTTGGTCAAACTCTAATCAAACTAACGATTAATTAAAGATTGGAATTTAATAGCAGATTATGTAACAAGTGCCAAAAGAGCAACGCATGCAGAAATTGTTCTTTGCCTGGCGGCTCGGTCTACAATCGAATGACTGCATGTGTCACATACGGTATTTCTTCTATGACAGTGTTTAAAAAAATTCTTTTGATACAGTTTTTGGTGCCAAAAGGGGGCTTTTTTAGGCAGTAGTGCTCAAAAGTAATATTTCTAAGAATTAGTGCGCAAATTGGGCCCTAGTGCTTAAAAAGGCCGCCTTTGGCACCTAAAACCGTATCAAAATTGCTACTTTTGACACTTTTGTCTTACAGATGAAAAGATTGACGTTTAGCTTAATCAGTAATTGTGACCAACAATTTTTGGGACCAGCACGTTTGAACTCGTTTTTTTGACGCAGAGACGATTGGGCGCCGACTATTTGGACGCGAAGTCATATTGGAAGAAAAATACCGGCGCTAATTGAATGCAATAGTTGATTGTTGTATAGCAACTCAATAAAGACTATTGATGATTAATTTGTACTATTTTAATGATTATTTCATTTTTTCGTGTACGATACTTCACAGTAATTGTGCAAGCAACTCTCACTGCTGTAATAGTACTAACATACATAGTTTGACAAACAATTTTTAATTTCGATCAATACGTTGTAACAATTCAGCTTTCTAAACCAGCAAAAATATTTAGTCAACGATTTGTTATGTTACATTGTCAAGTAAGTAAGACAAGATATAGGTAGTTTAAACAAGAAGAGCAGTGGTGTCTAGGTCAGAGGAGGTTGAGATCGGGGGCACAAAAACCCTTAAGATCCAGTAACCCATAGGATTTGCCGGGTTTTAAAGCCTTGCAAAGATCTAAGGACCTGCAATAACTAGGAGGTCTATAAAAACTCAGTGCTGCGCAAATCAACAGATTCCAGGTCATGAAGGACTTGAGTGCTCCCAGAATTCTGATTCCATAGTTTCAAACAGATCATAGAATCGCCGATACTTTTAGGACAGAACTTGTTCTTAAAATTGAGTTTTAAAATGACTTTAAGCACTGCACATTGGAATATAGCAGCATGCAATACAAGTTGGTGGGGATATAAACAACGGAAATTTTAAATGAAGAGATACATTCTTCGAGATAATCTAAACTAGATTAAAGAAGTCCAAAAAACAGCAGCTGTTATTTATGTTTGTTTATAACCTTCTAACGAGAAAGCACAGAAGAAAGTCAGACCGTGACTGAGAGGAATCTTGTCTCTTCGTGATTACATCTCTGCTGATACTTTCTGGGTTATCAGAAAACTAGAGAAAAATACAAATTGTTTTTTCCCGAATTGGAGTCAGTCTGTGCTGATGTTGCTCAAGATTTTAGATCAATCTAATCCCACTAGAGATATAGAAGTTTCAGTATACCAATACCAATAGACATATGATGTAAGAGAAATGATTAAAAGAAAGCTTCCTCATATATATTTAGTCTAGAGGTGGAAGAATGATACAATTTGAAGAGTCTTTGACGTTGATAGATTCGCTACTTGATGAAATGTATAGACGATTGAGGAAAAGCTAAATAAGAACTGATCTACTGGGAAAGTATTAGAATTGCCTATAAGCTGATGCAGAGAATATTCAGTACTTTATTGGAAGTTTAGACTGGTAGTTCTTAACAAACCACGACCTAAGGTCAATTTTTGCAAGAACAGGCATAGATGTTGAATTTTGGGTTCTTAATCAGATTTTGTTGACAACAAAGTATTTTAGGTGCTGACAGTATCTATATAAAAGTAATATCCGCTTTGAATTTGTCAAATGTGACTAGTTTTAGGTGAAGATGCTGAACTGATTATCTTGAACCAAGACGTAGCAATATCTAATAAAATGACAAAGTGGGTGTTCTGGCAGAACTATAATTTACTGATTTTCCATTCAATTGGAACAAGGAAGAGGAAATGAGACAATTAAGTTCTCAGTTCAGATTTATTGCCTAATCTTATTAAATGGAAATTATTTTGGAACCCAGAAGAAACTTCGATTTACATTTTAGGTAAGTACGATGATTTCAAGATGTTAATTAGTAGGGTGTGGTGCGCGGACGTGGTTACTACTTGGTTGTGGTTTCTCTTCGGTTTCTATTCTTTTTCCCTCGGGAAGTTTTACCGCTCTGTTAGATTTAGATCTGGTCTTTTTTGTCAAGGTTTAGCCTATTTAAGGGTTTACGGTATATCTTCTAACATACATGTTACATGAAAACGATAACAAATATTGATTTTGAGTTATACAATCAAAAACTATATTTAGAAATTGGGCTACTTTTTGAAGAAACATAATTGTTGAAATGAAAGAGAAGAGAATTAAAAAGACCATAATCAATAATTGTTGATATTCAAAATTAAAAAGTTTCTACTTGTAGAATGCTCAAATGGCATTTCGCCAATATCTAGAGAACAAAATGAAACCCTGTTACTATGATACATTCATAACAACCTTTTTGTCAATAATTTTTATTGAGGTAAATGCTAAGTGCAGTAATAATAATAAAAATTGAAAAAGTATCTTTTAGAACCGTTTTAAATCACATTGTTTAGCCGTATCTAAAAGCAAACACAACGAAAATACCTTGAAACAAAAACATTACAATGCAAGTTACAATTCAGTATCGTTATAATGGGGTTCATAAACGTAGGTTACGACTGTAACTCATCACGTTGGTGTCCAGTTTCAATACACCTTTTCGCTGTCTGCAGTTTATGATCTACCCGGTTCGCTGACTGTAATAACCGGAACCGATCCGGAGTCGAGTTACCGGAGCCTTCATTAGTACCTGCAGACTGGCGCCACCTTAAAAAATAAAACAGTTTTATATACTACACACACTCACCCACATTTTTGTTACCTGTGCTTTTGAGTGGACATGGAATAAAAGTGTTTTCCAAAACGTTAAAAACTTGCAGCCTGCACGTTGCACGCTTGTGCATGCGGTTGCAGGAATAGCACAATAAAATTTACTGATCGAAAGCTTTAACAAAGTACAAGCACCAACAGCAAGGATACTTAGTGATAACACTTGTTGGTGTATTTATTGAGCTATGCTGATGTTGAATGAAATGACCGTGTGCACCGATACGTTATCCATTACATTGCCTGTAATGAATCCAACATCGTCGGAGGTCTCAGTCTTTTATTATATGTTTAGTTATTGGAAGTCCATTAACATGTTATTGGGTGCATTAAAACTGTGTTTGGATTCTCCGGACACTGAGTGATGTAAACGGTCAGTTATTTTACGAATCTATGTTAGTACCGATAATAAACCGATTATATCGCCAATGAAGAATCTGGTTTCATATGTATCCAACTTTTACGACCACTTTTAACTTAATAACATAATAAATTTAACATATGTGGACACTAGTTTTTATAGCTAAACGATAACAATAATGATTACCGGGAATCCGAAATTCTATGTTGGTGTTTAAAAGCTTTTAGCATACCCTTCTCTCTGTAATCTAAAAATTCGACTTTTAATGCCCAAACGTTTAATACTTTTTACCTTCTTTAAAATTTATTGGCTGTTTAAAATTAAACGTATGCTTTGAATAAAATTTCCCATGAAATTTCTGTCATTCTCTTCAATAAAATGTCAATGTCGATGTTACAACTGTTTATGTAATACATTCCTTTCATTGAAATTTTATTGCACTGATCGGATTACCATACCGTATTTTATATTGCCAAAATTTCATTATCAAACCAACCGACTACTCTTAAATTACAAACGTAGCCGCTATGGTATCTCTTAACTTGTAAACCGGTGAATGAATTTTATTGAGTTTTGTTCCTCCCAGCAAACTGTACTACATATATTAATTTATTTTGAAAACAACGGGCAAGTATGTCTATTTTACACCTTTATAGTAACATTTAAACCCTCTCGATTTAGATAACACAAGGAACTACATATTTGTAGCTTAAAACTTACAAGGTCGTATTCTAATAGGAATTTGCTCAACTTAATCGTAAAGTTGAATATTTGAAGAACAGTAAAGGCTGATGTCATTTTATTACGGGAGGGTAACATAAAAACAGTTAAAATCTTGTTCTCGCTTTCTCAAATACCAACTTGATGAAATATCCATCCTTTAATTTTAAGCATTCGAGATATTATATCAAGAATATTTTTTGAATGAAATCAAAACGTTGTTACATGATATATAGCAAATGCTTGAAAATACCTTGGTATGACAAAACCTGTATTTATTAACAATGAGAAATTCAAAGTAGTTGTAGTATTAGTTTTACATAGAAACAGATAATGTTTTTGACATTAAAGAAAAATCTGAAACAACTCTATTAAGGTTCTAATAAATTTGCTTTTTTTCAAACTTTAACACAATAAAGAAGAGGAAAACAAAGAAAAGTAACGAACTGAGTTGAAATAACAAAGAATTGTAAGTTTCTTTGATTTTGTCTCTGTAGTAGATTAAAGGAAGAAATATCTAGAATTTTGGCAAATGTGAATTATTCTGGTTGAAATGTATTGACTTGTGTTGCTTCAATAATCAAAACCAAAGAGATCTTAAATCATCACACGTCGATAAAACATTTTTTTGCAGATATTCCATGTGGAGAATCTGGAAAAGACTTCTAATAAACTAAAAAGTATTGTTATTGAAGCCTCTCTATTTCAGTAGGTTGAAATGTTTCAGTAAACACCAAGCTAAGAGAAACGCTTCAGGGAAGCCATTTTGTTTATTTGCTTGTTGAAGATGTCCACTCTTAAAATTGTATTAATGTGAAATTGCCCAAGAACTGTTCTAGCAACAGTGAGCAGGGCTTATGCAATAAGCTGATAGGCGATCAAAAGATTTTGATCTTTTGCTTAAACGATATTTGATTTTGATTTACTGAAGAGCTATATATCGAATTACAATAATTACACGACACAGTTCGCTGAATAAGGCAAGCTTAGTTGACGCTGACTAGGATCGATGAGAAAGTTTGCTAACTAGATTCTCTGATGCGATTCATTAAAGAGCTTTGTTGAGTGAGTTTGCTGGCAAGGCTTGCTGCAAGATGTGATGGCAAGTTTACTAACTAGAACCTTTATTGACGAATTTTGGTTTCGGCAAAATGTCGACAGATTCGCTGACAACGTTCTTTGAAGGAGTTTATTGACTAGCTTTACTGAGGATATTCTATGACGAGGTTTGCTGATTAGTCTCGCTTACTAGGTTCTCCGACAAAGTTTTTTGATGGAGTTAATTAACGAAGTTCGATGGTGAGGTTTGCAATAATAAATTTTGTTTGTCACAAAACCTTGTTGTTGTTAGTATTTTTGCTGAGTAGAACCTCTATTGACGAATTTTGATGTCGACAAAATCCATCGTCTAAGTTTGCTGAGACGGTTTGTCGGCAGATTCGCTGACAAGGTTCTTTGAAGGAGTTCGCTGACTAGGTTCACTGACGATATTCTATGACGAGGTATGCTGATTAGTTTCGCTTACTAGGTTCACCGACAAAGTTTTTTGGTGGTGTTAGTTAACGAAGTTTGATGGTGAGATTCGTTGGCAAGGTTTACTTACTACTTTCACTGACTAGGTTAGCTAGCAAGGTCTTCTGACGAACTTCGCCGACGAGATCCGATGGTGAGATTGTTTGGCTAGGTTCGCCGACTACGTTGGCTGATAAGGCTTGTTGACAAAGTTCGCTAACTATTTTTGCTGAGGTTAGCTGACGAAGTTTGCCGCCTATGTTTATTGACAAGGGTCCCTGACAGAGTTTGCTGGCGGGGTTCTATGGAGAGATTGACTGACTAGGCTTGTTGACGGAGTCCACTAACAAAATTTGTTGATGAGGTTTGTTGACTATGTTCTCCACAAGATCTGATAACGAGTTTACTGACCAAATTGATTGACCTAAATTACTGACGAAGTTTGTTGACAAGATTTACTAAACAGTTGCGCTGACGAGGTTCGCTGACTAGTTTCTCTGGTTAAATTTACTGACAAGATTCCTTAAAGGAGTTCACTGACGAGGTTTGCCAAAAAGGTCGTTGACGAGGTTTGATGACGGAGTTAATTGACGAGATTTGCTGACTGAATTCTGTGACAAGGTTTCCTGACGAAATTTGCTGTAAAGGTTCGATGGCATGGTTGGACAGTGAGGCTCGTTAACATAATTTGTTGATGAAGTTCACTGACTATTTTCTCTGAGGAGATTTGCCGACGGGGTTTGCTGACTTAGTTTGTTGACGAAGTTCACTGACAAAGTTTCTTAACTAAATTTTCTGACCAACTTTGCTGTTAAAGTGCGCTAGATAACAAGTTTGCTGACGAGGTTTGTTGACGAGATTCGCTAACTAGGTTTGCTGATAAGTTGCGCTGACAAGGTTCACCAGCAGATTCGTTGACTAGTTTTGCTGAATAGTTTCGCTGTCTTAGCTTGCTGCCAGGATTTCCTGCCGGAGTTCGCTAACGAGATTCACTGATAGGGTTCGCTGATGGAGCTTACTGACAAGATTTAGTGACGTGACTGCTTGACGAGGTTTGCCGGCTAAGTTCGTTTTACGAGATTCGCTGGCTAGATTCGTTAAGAAAGTTTGCTGAAGAGATTCCCACTTGAGGGTCATTATCGAAATTTATTCAATAAGTTTGCCGACGAGATTCTCTGAGTAAGTTTGCTGATGAAGTTCGTTGTTGAGACAATAGGCAGAATGCTTTCTCAGGGGGACTATACCACAATAATTTTAGTAGTAGCAGTAGTTTCAGTGTGGTTAGCCCCCAGACCATATTGAATTCGTTGACGGTGTTAACTTTTAGAGTTGGTGCAATAGATAAATTCCGGATACTAGCTCCTGTACAAATACAAAAACTGATACTACTTCGTATAAAAATTGTATGCACAAGTCATTTAAAGATTTGGAGTTACAATTGGGCAGAGAAGGTAAGCAAAAACTTGACACAGATGATTTAAACCAAACGCTTGATAGCAATAATAACTAAATCACTATTACCTTTCTTATCTACCTTGTACTATACGTACCAGGTGTCTTTGGTATATGTTGCCATGAGCAGTAGAAATTCTCCACGAAAGTCAACAATTTTTAGTCTAAACTTAAGGGTGCACCGATATGATACACTACAGTATATAAATGTTCCTGACTACCAATCACCGACTTCCGGTGTCTAGAGGACCGGATCTAGTTTTTGGTTCAGATGACATATTGGATATTCTTTCCAATTAACAAATTGAAGCTCCTCTAGAGATTATTGTTGCAAAGTAAGTGTAGCTCTGGAATCACGAGTTACTTCGAGTGCTGTAGTGCTATGCAATCAGCATCATAGACCATAGGCGTATCAACTAAATTTATTATCATTACATAAATAATCTTTGGATTTAAAATGACTTTTAACAGTAAATAGCCATTTTGAATGTAAGTTTCTTAGGTCGTCGATTGGTCTTTGTGATATAACTATAAAGATTCTATTAACTATTGCCTAATCTCTATTATTAGTTATTATTACTTTCTAAGGTTAGTTTTTGCAGTGAATTCCAACATATCTAAACATTCCAAATCCAAAGAAAAAAATTGATTAATTTGTATCTGACACCATAAAAATTAAAAGTAATTTAAAATAAATTACACCCACACGACAGATTCCTTTTTGATATAATACAATAAACATTGTTCACTGAAGTATTTAACCTTTATAACTCGTAAATGCAAAACGTTAACCTGATAAAAGTTAAAGAGAAAATGAGAGAGAAAGAGAGATCGATAGATGTCAATGCACAGATGTGAAGTTGTGAATAATTATGCAAGAATCAATTATAACAACGATTTATCACGCGTTTCCTCGTCTCGCTCGTCGTTGCGACGTTACTACATCAATCATATCCTGCGTTAATCATTCGAGGCGCCTGTTTTCACCTCCCTAATATTATACAGAAAATAGCCTAAACTACGAAGGGAAAATTCATATTTAAACTCTTGTTATAATTTTTAAAATTTATAGTGAAAAACTAGCGTTATCAGAGAAACATTCTCGAGACAGGATTTTTAGGTTATGTATGTAGATAGATTGGAGATTCTTATGACGACGATTGTTAGAAACAGAGAAAAAGTTTATTTCTATAAAAGTGATTAGCAAATATAATATTTATTGCGGAAGATCAAAGAATAGAATCATAATTCGCATCAGCAATATATTCTATAATAAAGACTTTGTCGGCTGAAATAACTTTTGATAATTTTCATCCGGTTTATTCTAGACATATTTAAGATAAGAATGCCGGAATCATAATGATATGTGTTTAAACTTCTTCGAACATACCTTTTATCAACGTGAGAATGTTATTTATAATTTTAATTGGTTAGATAGAAAATTGAAAATTAACTCAATTAGAAATTCTTAGGTTAGTTATTTAGATTTAATTTTATTTCTGAGAACTTTATTTGTGTTAGTACGATTACTTTTATTTCCCAAAGAGTAAATGTGATAAGAAAATATCTTCGTTTCGATAAGAACAACTAGGCTACCTCTTTTGTTCATTATTTCTGTATTGGTTGCGTCAACTGAATTCATTGTCAGTCACAAGGAAAAAATCAGTTATTCAACTCTTTCTCAAACTTTCTTGTATTTCTTGTCTCATCTATTTCACTTTATATTTTTAATTACTGTTAGTAAAAAGAACGCACACGACCTGTTTTCACTTTGCAGTAGTATAGAAGTCTTCAAGTCATGAAAAAGTATCAAAACTTTTATTTTAGGTTAAATTCGATCATTGCAAAACAGAGAAATTCGATTCCATGCCTACGTAGTATGTGGTACGCTCTTTATACCACATCCACAACTGCATTGAAAGGTAATGATCCAAACCTGTTTTTTAACTTGACTCGTTATTTCGATGTCCTAGGTGTCAATATCAAATTCATTGTGGGGGATTTAAATGCTTTCTTTTCAGTACACTGTCGATCTCGTTTCTGAAATATTTGGTTCAGTGTCCTCGACGGCATTATTTACTTGTTTCATGTTTCTTTGAAGGAATGTAAGTGAAATAGTGCTGTCCTTTCTAGAAAACGTATGTTACGGTACATCTTTTAAATCAAAAAACCCGAAAATAATTTTGAAAAAGGTGGTCCGCAACGAAGTTTCTCTGTTGGAAAAATAAGAACTATGAAGGTATTGAAAGAACGACGTGGTTCCACGCAGTTTTCTTTTATCTAATAATCTAAGGTAAGGAAAGTCTCCAATTCTTTCAGAATTCTAGTCTTCTGATTTTCAATTTCAATTTTCAATCTCATTACCAAGCGAAGCGATAGAAATTCCATTAGTTCTTTAATAATTAAAACGTAGATGATTTCTTCTGCCTTAGTCATACCAAGCTACATAAACTAGTCTTTGTAGATAAGCCGATTTGTTGCAAGTCCATCTAGTTGAAGATTCAGGCGTCTACACTTACGGTAAACTGTGTGATTATTATCAGTTTCTGCTCTGCAAAATCAGATTTGCTAATTTATTTTTTTTTTCTTAATAAAACTGATAAACCAATAAAGAGAAAACCCGTATGAGGTGAACTATTTCTTTATAGTGTTTCTTGATTCATCTGGCTTCATCTTAATCTAGAGACCTAACAACCCTATCTTTAGATATTTATAGGAAGAATCAGTTAATGAAAGCTTGTTATTGTGTGGTGTTCAAAAATATTTACTGGAAATGAACCTACAACACAATTCTTAAATCTACTCTTGCTGAGAAATATATCGCTAGGCTTTTTCTTGAGGTTCGTGCGATGACAAATAAAAGAACTAATTTGTGAAGCATCTTATCTCAAACCTATTTAAAGTTTAAGTTAAAAACTAATTTTAAAAATACCAACACTGTTTGCTGGTTCGAGGTTAACATTCTGTATAGTCTATAGTACAGGTGGGCAAAAGTGGCCCCCAGAGCTGAATTCGTTTAACAATCAAATTTTGAGGTTTCAAAGTATAAGATATACAAACGTGTATGATCGTTATGTGAGCTAATTTGGCCAATTTGGGCCCTGGTGCTTGCCCCAGGAATATACTTTAGTTGTTTTCTATATAAGAGCTATTTCAGGAAAGAAATTTGTGTTTGTAGTAGATGAGATGTATTGGTAGGATTAGAAGTAGATAGAACTATTGATGTAAAACTTTATTTTGGTTCTTTTTAAATAAAAGGCAGCCATGCTTTACACACCGAGAGTATCAGGCATCTAGGGTCTACCTTTCAAATAAATACTAACGACGGGTGTCTTCTTAATGTGCAGAAGTCAGTTGAGACTTCAGCTAGGAAACTTAAAATTCTTCAACTTTTTCTCATTAACGAATATGATCAAATTAAGTTTGATGATATGATCTTTGACAAGGCTTACGTTTTTCCTTCAATTTTCTGTTTGCGTTTTACAAACTCATAGATCTTAAGTCTGCCTTATTACTTTGAGATCTCTAAAAAAAGCATTCTGATTCTAAACAAACGTTCTCATCTCCATGTCTAGCAAGTTAGTTTGATTTGTTTAGATCAGACGAGATTGACTTCCTTTGTTGTAGCAAACCATTCAAGCACGTTCACTACTAAACAAAATCATTTTTCGTTTTGTGCATCGTCCTTGCTTTATCTATTTTTTTGGGGACAGGGATAGGATAGAACCTATTACTGACACACAGTTGTGTATTTTCTTTCCCAAGATAATACTTTCCTGTAGTAGGTACATCCTCGTCTTCCAGATATATTTCTGCTATCGATGCGAAATCTATGTATCTGTTTTATTTCCTACTCCACTGTTGGAATAGTGAGAGAATATCCTCTATTCAACTCAAGCCTGTTCTTTGCTTCGCGTTGATTATTCTGCACTTCCAGCAAGTGGATTATTCAATATTATAGAGGTCATCACTACAGAATTTGTTACTATGTATCTTCATTAACTAACGTCTCGTTAGAGACGATGATGATTTCACTAAGGATGCAGGGCTTTTATCAAAAGGAGCTAGATGTCCCGTCCCCGGCCTTTGGCTATGTAGATACGTTTCGTTGCCGGCTTCGAGAGGTTAGGCTTGACATCCGGATGGAGCGATAACCCAGGCCGCTCAAGCCAGTTAGCAAAAGACGGACGAGAAGCATCTGGGGTGGAAAACCATGATTAAGAAAAGGGGATGGGTGTAGGGTTGTGTTAAAGAAGGTGATGTCGACCATGTCAGGGGCCTTTTTTCAACTTACGTAAGTAAATCAAGGAGGCAGTATGATAGAGATCCTCTATGGCTCGGTGTGACCTTCTTCTAACTTTGGGTTAGGTAATTACGAACGAGAGAAGGATTAGGGAGGTAGGGGTGGGCAATGGATCAATATTGACCTGCAGTTACTGGAAGTCGTGGAAGAAACCAAACTAGTAAGATCGCGCAAGTTTTATTTAGATCAAAAATAATGTCACGAGCATAGTAGAGAATGTAGTACCGAAAGGTAGAGTACGAAAACGCGAAATCAAAAAAGGGGTTTCGCCCCATCCAAATTCAAATTGTTTAGTTGGAGGTTAGGCAAGCTTGGGCGGAGTGTGTAATATTTAATTAGAATAGGGAAATAAAAAAATAGAAAATTTAAGCTTGAGACTTGGAGTTCTATATTCCAATGTAAGCTACTCTCCATTAGGTAGGCACTGAAATTTATTAGGCATTTTAAATAGCAATAGTGTTCGGCACTAATGGTACTAGAGGGCATGAAGAACCCGACTAGATTACAAGTAGAAACATGGCAGGTTTATAGGGACATATCAATTAATAGGGTTAGAGTCATGGTAAAGTAGGTTAAGGCGCATCTAGAAATAGATGGAAGCAAGCGTGCGGATGAATTAGCTAGACAGGATGCTATAGAGGAAGGGGCTGAGGAGGTGTTAGACACCACCTTTTGAGCGTTAGCTAAAAGAAGATTGGCCAAAAAAAAGGGAAAATACCAGCAGAAAAGACAGGATGCGAGAGCGGAAAAGTGGAGGATAATGCAGAACATCTACTGTTCAGATGTAGATTAGAACAACAAGCAAGAGACGAGGATGGTAGGCGACTAATTAGGGTAGGGCAGAATGGCCATAGAACATGGAGCAAGCAGAGCAGTTAAGTAAGAGAGGAGAGTGGTGGATATAGTTTAGGCAATTTGAAAGACGAGTGGAGATGTTAAAGGTGTCATGAGGCTTCTATGGATACAGGGTTTTTGGGCAAATGAGAGTCCAATTATACGAACCCTTTCATGCAGATACATCTCGTTTGTAGGCAGCAAGATATTAGGCACAGTATCTTCATGAAGCGATATCCCAGACTATTCTGGTCAATTGGCAGACGACGGACGATAAGTGTCGGGAGAGAGAGAGACCGGTAGCCGGGTACGGGGGTGGCGAGGGCACGAGTAGGACGGGGACGGTGCTGGCCGGTTCGGGAGTATAGATAGAGTAGCGTGCAGATGAGTGAGAGACAGGGCACTCTAATTAACAAAGATAAAAGTAGTAGTAAAGTCATTAATATGGTAAAGATAGGAATTATAAAAAGATAGTTAAATAAAGCAAGGAGAAGAGAAAGTACACGAAGTTAAAAATTAGGGCAAATTAAGGTAAAGTAGATGGTTAGCGATACTTAAGAGGGTAGTACATTAGAAACCAATCCGATGTAGCTTAACGCACGTTTTCAACGGAAAGTATTATAGAAAAGAGTAGCAGGATGTAGTTCGAGGATAGTAATTCACTACTCGCGCGGATAGCTAGGGAAAGAAATCAGTCAAAGAGGACAGGGGTGGACATTGTCCACTATTTTCTAGCGAACTGGGCTTGTGGAGGGAACCAAACGATCGTTATTTTAAAGGAAGGTTTAGACAGAATGATGAATGACTTAAGAGGGGTCACACAAAATCCAAATTCAAATTTTTAGTTCCTACTGTCTGTAGCTTAGTTACCTTAGGTAGTAATAATAATTAAGTGCGTTAATAATTATCAGAAAGCAAAACTTACCTGTGGAATTCTATACTGCATTTTATTTTAGAAAGTGCTTGCAATAAGAGAGGCCAAATTTTTCAAAGCTTTGCTTTTAAAAACTTTCGATTTATCTCCATTTTTACTCTTACGGTCCTAACATAATATAACTGTGCATTTTCAAGCTATTTAGATGTAGATTTCAGACTATTCTAAGGTGTGATACTGAAGGTATCTAGCGTGTGAAAATGAAAGTAGAAATTACCAAATATCTTCATTTACAAAACTTGTTTTTTAAATCTATGACTTCTACTTCATTCTCTTATTCTAATGGTAGCTTGATGTAGTTGCACTATTGCATATCGTGAAAGAATTTTGAAATTTGGTTAGTTTAAAACTGTTCTCTGGAATATTAAAATTTGTAATGTTCGTTAAATTAAAATTATAAATTCCTAAGTTCGTAACTCAAGAGAAATTGACAAAACCTTGTAAAGCCCCTTATGGTATTAAGAAAACGTAGCTTTGTGAAATCTGATCTAGATACTTTTGCTGTTTTTAAGTCTTTCAGATTTGGCTAAAATTCGGTCAAAATGTCGACTTGAACTCTCTGAGCTCTTATCCCAAATCTATTTATAGCATATACAGGTAAGAGTTCTTTTTTGATACTGATCTAATTTCCAGTAAACAAATGAAACAAATAATTTAATTTTGTAATAATTGTTTTTGTTGGTTATAAGAATTAGCATTCGGTGCAGTTAGGTCGCTGACATTTGAACCTTCTCATTTTACCCGATTATCGTAGGTAAACGGCACACTTGACACTGCTCGT
Organism: Ignelater luminosus; assembly: GCA_011009095.1. NCBI lineage: Eukaryota > Metazoa > Arthropoda > Insecta > Coleoptera > Elateridae > Ignelater > Ignelater luminosus. The sequence goes on from VTPC01089495.1 coordinate 82,975, forward strand.
CTATTATAAGTATTGCTAATTCTTTACAATGGTATTTCAAAATAAGTGTTTTTTCCCAAGACGTTTTATACACAATGATCAATTCAGTTACTGCTTTAAAAAGTTTTTGCCGTTCAACACAATTAATTACTGAAGACGACGAAAACAACATAAAATCAATAAAAAACACATAATAATTGGTGTAGAACAAGCAAAAGGATAATTTTGATTAACTTCGAACATATCTAATAAGTTTTATGTTCAACATAATCTTAATGTGTGTAAACAAGACGGACATTAGGTTATGATGTTGCACTTTAATATGACTAGTCTTGTTGGTGGTGTCAGTTTGCAAGATGTGTTGTCTCATGGTGGGCGGTAAATAGACATGTAACTGAGCTCGTTATAACAAACAGACAAACACACAAAACATTATTGTGTCGAGGGTCCTTCTCTCCCTTGGCCTGTCCTAAGCACATTCCAGGGTCACATGCTTAATTTTCGAGCCAAAAGGTCATCTGTTTAGAATATGTTTTGGATGTTGATAAATTGGTCTAAATATTTAGCCAGTCCTTAGTTACTTTGAAAATTATTAGTTTTACTTTACGAAAGTAAATCAGTAACTTTATAGCATTCCTTCTTTAAAATAACATCGGAAGCTTTATACTATAGTAATCTTTATGTACATCTTGAGGTTTTATATTACAAATTATTTTGAGTTATCTTGAATCTTTTTATGTTCAAATATTCTATAAAAGATATTTTTATAGTTGTTAAATCGGAAATGTCTAATTTACTCGTACACAAAATCCAAAAATATATCTTTGAGGGAAACAGAGGAACTTTTAAATTAGGTTGTCATCCTATTCAGTTACACGAAGTCATCATTCTCTGTCACATCTGCTATTATTCTTATGTAAGGGTAGGCAGAGGAACTTATAGCTTAACAATATTTTTGCTTGTATTTACACGAAGTATCTTTGTTGACAAACATTTTCCTGAAGAAATTTCATGGTGGCCTCTCTGTTAGGGGTCTGATGTTTCACACAGTTGTAAGTGACCTGAAAGAATCTTTAGATTTTATGTCACTTTAGACATGTTTATTGCATTTTGGCAAAAACTCGTGGGTGGGTGTTCTTCTTTCTTGTATTTCTAAATTAGTTACAACCGAAATAAATGTTGTTCCAGTTTCCTGGTAGGTCGAACACCAAAAATCCTTTGTTAAGAAATCTTAATGGTTGTAAAGACGAATTAAAACGTTTAAATGAATATTAATAAGACACTTCAGGAAGTTGAATTTATCAACTATTAGATCAGAGAGTGGAGGATCGTTGTACAGTGGTTTTTCATCTACAATATAAACGAATTACAAGTAAAGAGCTTCATCAATCTCCTCGAGGTAGGACATGCACGCCAACAATTATACGGAATAAACAAAGTGATGTCGCCGTGTTTTATTTCCCCTATTGTTTCATTGTTTGTGCGCTCGTGAGACGCCTAGCGGGGGCCCCCGTGATTTATCGGGGCACGTGGGGAATGCAGCCGGCGCCACTGGGGGCGCCGAGGCCCCCGAGCCTCGGTTATTGTATTTGTTACATGTTCTGATGGACTATTTCGGAATTCCTATTGTTTTTCGCGGTTACACCGGGTCACACTTTATTACTATTTTCGAGGTTGAAACGCATTTTGCGGTGATTGTTTCGGTTTTT
>VTPC01089496.1:0-44797 GCA_011009095.1 Ignelater luminosus
AGAAAATTAATCTTAACCTTCATCGATAATATTATTAGTGTGCCGATTTATGTAAGCGTATTCCCTTCATTGATGTTAGTCTTTTCCCATCTGTAGAAATTGGTTAAGTCATTTACTAGTTACTGTAAGTGACATTTCCACATCTCCCTCATCCTTTCGTATATTATTTAATAAACATTACTGTAAATTCTGAAAAGGTGCGTTTCGATATTGTTATTAATTTTCTCTCTAACTATTAATTAGTAAGTCAATGGAAACAGTCAGTAATTGCTCGTTTAAATTAAATGCTTTTGTGTCTAATTAGTTCACTAGTTAGTTAGTTCACATAAATTTCCTTTGTACGTAGAAACAATAAAAAATATTTATTTTTAGGTTATTCAAACCACAGTTGCCTGGCATGCAACAAGTTATATAAAAGCAGGCGCTCGTTAACACGACACATCTATTGGGAATGCGGAAAGGAACCCCAATTTCAGTGTCCATACTGTCCCAAAAGATGTCGTCAAAAGGTTCATCTTCAATCGCATCTTAAGAGAAAGCACGATATTGTTGTAGTGTAATGTATCGTACCTTCCGATTATGTCAATCTCTTTTTCATTTAGTTTCATGGATTCTGAAGTGGAAACTTGATTGAAGTCTTGATTTTCTTCGTTTCTGTGCAGTTAAGAAATTTTATTGAATGAGCTGTAACTTTGTATTAAATAAATTGTTGTAGATTATAATAAAAAGGTATAATTTTTGTCGAAATGTTCTTTCCATGATACCTTCAAAGTTCACTATTTATTCAGTGAACGGCAAAAGTACAGTACGAATTCGTGAGATTTTGAAATAGGTCAAGTTCTGTTCTGCAAAAATATTGTCATTAATTTTATTTGATAAAAATACATATTTTCGTGTCAATATCAATTTCTGGCCTTTAGTGTTTTCAAGGAGTGACGTCATCATGTTTTTTCTGATTTCTACTATATAACGTTCTATACAGTGCTTTCGTAAAGTAGTGCATAAATGCTTTAAAAATTCAGGAAGGAACTTTTAGGAAAAACTCTCGGACCAGTCAATTTCTATTTTTAAATGCCCATTTTTTAAAACAGAAGATACAGGGTGAGTCATATAGGTATGACGTCATCAATTTTTTTTTAATGGCAACCCCCCATTATTTATTACGGCGTTTAAGAGAGCACATTTTTTACCTAAGACTGTCAAATGTGTTGAAATCAGAAGAAGCTTCTCAATCTGAATGCATGAAATTATGTTGACGTCATCACCTGAAAACAAATAATGGTAAGGAATTGCCATTGACATGGAAATGAACGTTTCGATGAAACGAAATCAACTTCTGTATTGGAGATCCATAGCTTACGGTATACATTGAGTAGGTTAATAAATTTATTATTATTATCAAATAAAAATCAAAAACTTAAGGAAGTACCTTTATTACCTACGAAATCAACTTCTGTAGTAAAAACCGTTCTCGCAATGCCTTCTTCAAGATAAATTTATCAAATCGAAACCAACCTTTGGAATTAGTAAACATTTGTCACTACCATAATAGGACTTTGTTGGTGAGCTGCCAGGTTTAAACTTTCAGCTTATTTACTTAAAGCGCTTTAAAGAAAGCGCTAAATAAAAACGTTTTTCATTGTTATTCTAACATATTCACTTTCTAGGTGCTATGATCACTAAAGACTTTACTTGTTCAAAATGTGGGAAAGGTTATAAATATTCTAAGAGTTTAAAAATGCACCAAAAATATGAATGCGGGAAAGAACCACAATTTTACTGCACGTTTGCCAACTGTCAGTATAAAAGTAAACAGAAAGGATCCCTGAAGAGACATATTTTGTGCAAACATCACTCATCCAATTCTACGTAATTATAAGACTTTGATTTGTGTGCAAATTGTAAATAAAATATTTTACTTGTTATTGGTTGTAATCTCTGTTCCTAGAATAACTGTTGGTAATTTATTTTGGTCAAGTTGTTTTGGCCTTGACATGAAAACTTTCAAAATTAGTGTATACTAACTACTAACACCAAATGTTTCTTGTGCATGTTTTATTTAGATAATATGCTACTGGCCAGCTGGAAAATTGCATTCGTACAGTAATAGTGTTGTGCCGGCATAGTAGCTCAAAGAATTGGAAATGGGGTAGTTCGGTTTCGATGTCCAGGTTAAGGACGCAATTCATGAAGACACGTTTGCAATAAATCTCGCAGTCAAAGTAAATTCTTTAATATGTTTTTCAAAATTTGGTCTTGATACAAGTAGGTATTGCTTTTTATTTTCTGTACTAATTGTGTTGTGTTTTAGAGGGCTACCAATGCAAACGGTGTTTGAAAACTTATCGTCATAGGCAGTCGCTTCATGGTCATGTAAAGTTTGAATGTGGAATAGCTCCAATGTTCAACTGCCCAGTTCAAAACTGTTCCTACAGAGCAAAGAGAAAAGCGCATTTAAAGATGCATGTGAATAAAATGCATTCTTAGAACTTGAAACCACCGAAATTAAATTGCTGTTTCGTCTTTTGGTTAACGATATCACAATAAGAAGATCTAATTATTATTATTGAGAAGCTTAATTTCGTTTACTACTATTTATTTATTAGTTTGTTATTGTGACTTACTCAAAAGGAAATACGACTGAAAAGATTGTACTTACTGGAAATAAAGAGAATTCTTTTATTAAATTTTATTTATGTTACATCTAGCATAAATATGTTACACTTGGAAGTATCAGAAAATTTTAATTATATTATCTTTATTCTAAGCATTAGATAGTAAAGAAATTATATTTTCAGGTGAGATGGGAGGTTCTTGTTCTGTGTGCTTTAAAATATACAAACTTAAAAGTTCTCTTTGGAGACATATGAAGTATGAATGTGGAAAAGCTCCTCGATTTGCCTGTACCTTTCCAGGATGTACATATAAAAGCAAACAGAGAGGCTCTTTATATCGTCACTTCCGAAGACAACACACCATTAAAGTTACTGATTACCAACGCTTCATGGACGAAATACTCTAGTAGCTACCTAGCGTTCCTAGCAAGCGATTCCATCAAATGTCATTCTCAGCGAACCTTGGAGATAAAATTCACGTCTTATTCTTAATCTATAATTTGGCTTTGAGTATTCATTTAAAAAGATGTCCCGAAAATACAGTTTAGTATGCCACTAATGGCATTTTCACAATCTGCCAACAAATCTGGCAATTAATAATTGAGCTAAATAAGTAAGACTACGAGTGTGCCATCTCTAATTTCATATTCATGCACTCAACCTCTTTTCGTAGCTTAAAAAACAATTATCTGAAATAGGGACAGTCACAGAGAGTTTTGAAGAAATTACAGTTTTGCACTAGATTTTAGTTTGCTACCTAGGTAATTTCACCATGCATTGAACCTTTTACCCATCAGCTGCCATCCCGTGTTTCCTAAATTACCTACTACTATACTACCACCTTGAGCTTAAATCAATGGCTGCTCAAGCTCAGTTCTCGACAGTTTTAATAACGCGAGAATGATAAATCCGTTAGGGTTTATTTCAGAAACAAGTCTCATGGACGAACAGTAGTCCTGAAGTGTTCTTGGTTGTTCATACACAAAAAACCCATGAGTCAAATAACAGCACAGGAAACTTGAATTTTATTCAAAGCTAACGCGCCAGCGGTATCGCGGTAGATGATGACCTACGTGCGTGACCCTATCTTCCTGAAAAAGAGCATTCAAGCATCTTTTATTCAAAAACAGGGACGAAACGTAGAAGAACTCACACGAGACTCTAAAGTAGAATTAGTTTCTTTTCCAAAATTTGATATTTTTCATTTCATTCATACCGCATTTGTTTTTATTATTTTCATTAAGTTAGTTCTCCATTTGTTTTGTGACACTGGACTTATTCTTCTTGCTATGTATTACTACAGAAACAATTGTGTCATTGGAATACAAAAATTACTACAGCTAATGGTGTGTCTCCATCGGCAAACATCACTGTGAAAGTTGGAGGTGGTAATTAAGATCCGGTTTTCTTCCAACCGTGTGCCACAACCCAATTGTAAAATGGTGCATTTCTCAAGATTAGCTCTCTTTTCATCTGCTTTCAAGTGTTTTTGAAGAAACTTACTCTTCTTTGTCTCATATTTGTTTTTACTTGTATCAGGCTGTCGATAGTCCATTTCGTAATTAGCATCTCTTTGTGGCGTACTTAGTGAAAAACAAATGATAGAAAATAAATATTTTAGAGCCCGCCAACTACCTCAAATTATAGGCGCTTTAAGGCCGCTGGTTCTAAAGCCAACGGCTGTTGAAGCATCCAGGTACTGCACGATAGAAGAAATAATAAAAACATTAAAAAGGTTGGGCGCCAGCTACCGATACACTGTAGCAGCAAACACAAAAATAAAACTGAAAAAAAAAACGTACAAAAAAAAACAAAAACTGCAGGTATCAATCTTTAATTATTTATATAAAAAATGCAGTTTTTAGCAAAAAGAACATCATTAAAATAATTATACTTATATGTAAAAAAACAGTTACTATATTCCGTTCACGATGTTTCTGGGTCGTAACTGACCATGCTTTCATTTTGTTAGGCTGGAAGTGTTTTCTATTTTTTGAATAGTGTTGTATCTGCAACTGTATTTGGTATTACACGATCAGAAATCTTGCACAAACATTTAGTACCGAAAAGACAACTGTCATAAAATCATAACCTCAAAGTACATTAAGCGTTAATACGACTTTACAAGCCGAGTTAATGGATAAACAGCCCGGTTTACAATATTCAAACTTTCATTCTTCCACAGCCATATACGACCCAAAAACATTGTGAACGCTGTCTACTAGATGTCCTTAACATTTAAAATTATTAAATTTGGTAGCGTGACGTCAGCTTTACACTAAAGTATGAATTGTTAAAAAAACTGTATCAAATGATTAATTAAATATTTATATACAGGGTGTTTTGGGTTTATGTAGCCAAACATCGGAAGGTGATAGAACATTGAAAAAGAAATGTACTTTGCTGAATAAACTTATATGCACAAACGCTTAGTTTTCGAAATGGAGGGTGTTAAAGTTTTTCTTTCTGTGCTATTTTTTGTATGGCTTCGACTATGGGAAAGTCTCTTTTTTACAGTTTCTGTAGTTGATATCCTTCATCATGGGCGGAGACGCAGCGAGAGGCATTCATACTTTTGGAAAAAAAAGATATGTTACGCCACTGAAAAACTAACTGATTCTAATGTTTTTGTATTCTATATTCAATTTACCAAAGAAAGTTACTGTGCTGTTTTCCGCAAGTAATTTAAATCTTTTGAAACTTATGCAACTTATTGTTTAATGTAGAGATCTTGTACGTTTCGAATAACCGGCGAAGTTGTTACTTATAGAAATGGGTTGGGTGACCCTGAGAAATGACGTAGCATAAAATAATATCGGTATGCCTTAAGAAATGACTTCCTCGGTTTTATCGGAGATTGGGCCGCGGTCATAGAGAGGCCTAACGACAGAGAACGGTAACGGAAGGGTTGTAATTTGAGAGGGCGCCAGTCTTAGTTAACTTTGACCTATATAAATGAACAGCTGACCCTAAGACTGACCAACTGGTCCGGTCTACGGGATATGCAGTAGGGTTCTCCTGCGGCAGCTGATCGATCACATAATACTTACTAAATAAACTTTTGTTTGCCTCCAGTGTGCGCAGTCGAAGTCCCACAGCAATTTTCATCCAAAAGCCTTATGCTTTGGTTACAAATGTAAATACACACAAATAAATAAACATAAGAAAGAAAAACAATAAATTGTTATATACATGTAATGTGCGCTTCAGACCAGAAGGGTCGGTTACCTACTGACCTATATTTCAAATAACTTTAATAATGCGAAATGTGAGCTCATTAAGTTAGTTCACTTAAATAATAAATTCTGTTTATCAATCTGTTACAGTATTTATAAACCCTGATATGATATAATACAAAGGTATTACAACGATAACGAATGCAACATCACACATCAGCATTCGTTTTTTTTAATACTAATAAAAGATGAACTTTCAAACACAAGCAGTTCGATAAACGAACAACTGGTCCGTTGCTAAATAAATATCGTCTAACGGACTCTGTAGTTTCATTAAATTTAGAATATAGCCACTAGGTTTTTCGTAATCTAAACTACGGCAATATTATTTTACTTATATATATAGCCTTTGATGACTGAAAACTACGTTACTTCCTCGCAATTTTAGTTGAATAGATAACAATAAAGCTCCCTTTTTTAAATTTTTAACATGGAACACACAGATTGTTTTTTTTAAGAACGTTTATTAATGTTTGATAAATTAGAAAATGTTTATAAGATAAAATAAACTTAGAGCTAAATTTGTAGTGATTCTCAATACGGAATAATTAAATCTAAATACGCTTGCGGTAATCACATAATCACGTAGATGGACGCAAACACTTGTACAAATATAACATTGGCTTTTAAACTCACTACCACTATATACAAAGCTGCTGTAGTAGACTTCGACGCACGCACTGGTCGACAAAGCACAACGAAAACTGGGTCAAACAGCTGTCGGCGGGGATTCCCACAATTATACGGAAAGTTTGTTCAGGAGAATTATAAAAACGACACCTTCTGGAGATTATATAATCCAGTAACGGGACTGAGATATGAAAAAGGTAACGATACACCGACGATATCTTCCTGAAATTCAGGGTAAATCTTTGTGTTCGATGCACTGAAGATAGCGGCGCGCTTAAACTCCGAAATACTACAATCGGACCAGGTTAAACAATGAAACCTCGGTAGCTTTATCCAAACTATTGAATTCGCGTCTTCAGAAATTCCCAAAGGAAAAATCTCCAGGTATCAGAGAACGGAAGGAACACAACGCGTTCTTGTTGAAAGTTCAAGCCAGACTTCTTGGAAAATATTAAGCGAGAAGAGGCGTTGGTTTGACACTATCCTGCAGTGTCCATTCCCCTTGATGAAGTGATTCGCGGTGATGACGGCAGGGTTGCGTTTATTGGAGAACGCGGAGATTCCATTCCTTCTCGCTTGACCTTAAGTAGCTCCTTAAATGTAATTTGCATATAGTGTCAAGAAGCTTGATTTATGTGTCTACTGCATCGACACTAATCACAAAATTCTTGGAATACGGAAAAATAAAATAACGAAGTGAAGATACATTTAATTTTTAAAAGATTCGAGCTTCATTCAATCGCAGCAGAGGAAGCGAGAAAGGGGCAAATATTTTATTTCTTGAATTTACTACGGATGAATAACATTTATCGAAAAAGGGAAAATTAAATATCTACAGAGAAATTTATACAAAATACGAAATACAATTTGCACCTTCTAATTTCGAAATGGAATAAATTTTTATATACATTAATTACAATAAAAGATAAACGAAATTTAGTATGATGCTAACCGAAGCGATAATTCTTAAATGATCTTAACAAAGTAGCTGAAATATTACGCAGTAATTTTGGTTTGGGGCTTATGAGGTGTCTGTTGTCTTACATGTTGTTATAATTTACAACCTTTATCAGTGGTGGAGGTTTGAAGAGGAAGTGTGTCTTTTAACACCATGTATCTCAAAAACTGAGCGTTTTTGCATATAAGTATCTTCAGCAAAGAGCACTTATTTCTCGATGTTGTTTTGCCTCCTTATGTTTGACTACATAAACCGGAAACACCCTGTATATAGATGTTCAGTTAATAATATCTGACAATTAAATTATATAAGATTGCTTTTTATAACATAAAAAAAAAAAATAGAATAAAGGAAAAATTAAATCATTAAGAACGGAGTCACTAGAATCCGTTTTAGTTTGCAAATATAATAAAGTGGCTGGCGCGAATAGTTCAGATCTCACCCCTCGATGTATAAGATGAGGTGGTTAGTGGCCGAAACTTGCACGGGTTGTCGGTTCTTTTCCAAACCGAGCTTCTACATGGGGAAGAAAAACAATAGACTGGTCTAACGTTCCGCAACTGGGAACTAGAGTAACTAGGGTAAGAATTCCTCGAGCTAGAAAAGTCTGCTTACCTGATGATCAGACACTCACTAATTAATTTGAATAATTAATTACAGGTTAAAGTGGAACAATATTTGATGAATGATGAGATAGAACTTCCGTTCACATTCCCTAGGGATAACCACTTGAATAGAAAATTTTCTTTAGAGCACTCTTGACTCGAAAACGGTCAAGCGAAAAGTAAAGTTTTAATAATTTGAACGGCATAAGGTGATAACCGATATATTGAAATTTTTATGCAGACATTGAAATAAATTGTAAAGAGATATACCGGGGATACCAAGATTTATGAAGGAAATAGATGGAATTTATGTGGCGGCTCCCAGATCGTTACATCCTTCTGGTTAGTAATCGAAACGTTTTCAGTTTTGTGTGGTACTTCATAGCTTCATCGTCTTTCCAAGTTTGATTTAATTTTAGAGCTGGATTTTCTAGACATCCGCGTATTATGAGGCCAGTTTGTTTGAACTGTGAGAAACAACGGCAGCGCAGCGTCGTACCTTTCTTTGCAAAATGTATTCGTTTGGTTCTTTTAAATTTGGCAACAATGAATCGAATTATTCAATATCGTTGACCAAGCTCTCAGTAAGTTATTTATATATTTACTTAGTAATTTACTATGGAATTTCCTGCTGCTAGATAGTTTTGACAAGGAATGTTCCTTTTTAATCTTTTGCAAAAATATAGATCACACTAGTCGTGTATTTCAAAAACGTAATTGATAATGTCATCGATGCTAAATTCTAATTCTGTGATATTTTATGAAATCCATAGTACTTACCATTAATTTTTTCTACAAAGCTGGCTTTGAGAGTTTTAGTTTCTTGGGATTTCGTTAGACTGAGAATGACTCTTTCTTGGATCGCTTGTTCGTTTAGCATTCTCTTTTTGTGCCTTGTTCATTTCAATAATGTTTAGTATATATACTGTAAGTATAGGAGTAAGTGTTACTATAGCACTGTAAGATTGTATGTACTTGCAATAAATAATTTGTTGTGTTGTAACATTTCTCATAGTTGTTAAGTTTTTTCTATTAAAGGTAAGATAGCCATTTGAGTAGTTCAACCTAATACCTCTAGGTGCGTAGTAAGATGACGAGCAAACAAACGAGAGATGCGTAGAAGGTCTGTAAGGATAGGACGATGAATTGTTAATAAATCGATGCAAGTCTTATCGTACCTTCCGAGTTATATTGCCACTTATGAATAGTGAATATGGGATTAACGTACAGAGTTGATTCGTATTTTTATAGTGACGCGATCACCTATGGGGAAAACATCCCGCACCTGTTCCACTTTAATGCCCTGTTATTTCGAACCACTAAAACACCACCTACATCGATTTTTATCCTCAACTCCTCTTGGTTGGTTGTATTGAATTTCACTGTCACCACCATTATTATCTTTAGACATTTATCTTTGCTCTTATTTTACTTATTTTCTCAGATTACAATTTAGGCCATCTTGGTTTCCATTTTACGTATCTAAGTATAAAAGATAAAAAAGAAAAAACAGTTGACAATCAATCGATGGCGAAGCTATAGAGTTGATTTGATCCATCATAAACTTGTATTTGGGACCCATAATTTGTTAGCTTTACATTCCTTGTTTGCAAAACTACTTAGCTAGTTCTACCTTACGAAGACCGAGCACTGAACTGAATCAGGAAGTAAACAGCAGCTTAAGCGTTAGTAAGTATTAGTTGCTGTCCGTGAGAAAGACTGTGGCTTCTTGAAGGATGCATCTTGTTGATCCCCTAATAGCGCCCCTATTTGTTTGAACCGTAACAGTGTCTATTATAAAAGGGGCCTTTTTTTGCTTGTATATAAATATAATACGACTCGCTTATATATTTATGCTGTAAGGTAGCTGGCTTTATTAATGATTAATTAAGTTACATATGTTTTTATCATGTTATCCATGCTGTAATTGGTCTGATTTTAGGGTTTAAGGTTCACATTTGCAATGTATGTTTTCGAACATACCGTCACTATGCTTCTTTATGGAAACACACGAAATATGAATGCGGAAAGGATCCTACATTTTCTTGCACCGTTCACGGTTGCGTATATGTGTCGAAGAGAAAGGATCACTTGAAATCCCATATTCTACATCATCATGCCCAATAAATAATGTAATTGTAGGCGACGTAATGACTATACCTCTCAAATATTTGTTTCTAAATTCTCAAGTAAAGTAAATAAAAGACTATATTAGCAAAGAATGTGTTTTTTTATAAAATTAAGATATATAGGGTGATTCTTTAAGATGTGCTTAAACTTCGAAAATGTTTTATCAAAATAGTTATATTTCCAAGATGTGCGCTTCTATCACACAGAATGTCAAAGTTTTATGTGAAATATTTTGTTTTCTCGATGGCTGGAGAACAATACAGTATTGAGATAAAAGTTTCTACACGGCGTCTACTATGCTACTTATGTATTTCTATATTACTGTCCCAAATAGATATATGCAAAGACATAAGTTATGCCACTGAAAAATAAATAACTCTGTTAGTTTTGGAATCTACATACATACACTTAGTCTAGCAAAAGAAAGGTTTCGCTTGTAACTTTTCTTGTAGCGTGCATCGTTTTGACTAAAATAGAATTTTTTAATATCTGTGGATGTTAGAACTTAATTTCTAGTTTTTCCTACAGAACTTAATTTAGATAGTCTCAACAGTAATGATTGTTCAACTTTGACACCCTGTATCTTAGATGCGCTGCACTTTATGTAGATATAAGTTTATTTAAACCTGGTTTTATCCTGGCTGCTCTTAATAGAACGCGTGTTTAAGGTTTGAGTACACCTTAAAAAGTCACCCTGTACTTTTCCGTTGTTGAGATCTCCTAAACCGTAAGCGATGCAAAATACGTTAAGTTAGAAAGAAGTTGTCTATTTTATAAATCGGTTTATTGGTATTTAACCCGAGTTTACTAGATATTTCTGAACTCATATTTCTTGTAATTGCTACACAACATTAAACAATTCTTGATATGAACCGCTCTAATTCTATTATTTTTAGGCATTGGATTTAAAAGTGCGAGTTTGCTCAACTTATACGTTTACAAATGTGTCATTTGTAACAAGAGATATAAAAGGAAATACACCTTATGGAGACACATACGGTACGAATGCGGTAAACAACCCCAACAACAATGTCCTATGTGCGATTATTGTACTTACTATAAAAGCGATTTGGAGAGACACAGAATCAAACACTTTTTAAGGCCTTAGTTATATGTAGCTTGTAGTATTATTTTAAAATTTGTTATTAATAGCGTAGGTATTTCTAGATTCAATAAACGCTTTATTGTAAAAGTAGTAATTAATTCGAAAATTCCTTCTTTACTGTACTTTTGAAATGAGAGATCGTAACTATAAAAATGTTGTGAAAACCTTACTAACCTATTTTACGTTTTTACAGGACTGGTTGATCTTTTTCCGTGCCCTACCTGTAACAAAACGTATAGACAGTACGCATCGCTTTATAGACATAAGAAGTGGGAATGTGGAAAAGTACCCCAATTTGCTTGTACGCTTGAAAACTGTACTTTCCGAACTTATCAGAAAAGCAATCTTAAAGCTCATATTGTAACCAAGCATTGTCCTAAGAGAAATTTAATGCAGGCACTTACTAATATCACCACAGCATCTAGTAATGTAGGTTATCATAAAAAGTAGAATAAATTAGTTATAAAATGTATTATAGGTTTTCCAAGATAATAAAGAATCCTATAATTATTCTATTTTGCTGTTTTATTAGTCCGAACAAGTAAATACAAATAAATCATCATTCCTACGCATTTATTTAAATTGTAAGGTAGAAATTCTAATTAAGATATTTCTATTTGTAGGTAACCGGAAACATCTAACGACTTCACAACCTTGCTTTTTGTGCAAGAATTGTGGTAAAGCGTATAGAAACCAGTCAACGTTTAGTAGGCATGTGAATCACGAGTGTGGAAAAGATCCTCAATTCATGTGTGCAGTTTGTCTTAAAAGATACAAAAGGAAAGACCAACTAAAAATTCACCTGAAGGATGTACACTCAGTTTGCCCTGAATAGGCAGCACATTTTAAAGTTTCCGTAAAATAAACGAAACACGTTGACAAATACAGCTTGGTTACAAATCCGTAATGTAGGTCTTCTTACAACTACCTGCGATACAACAAAAAAAATCTTAAAGCAATCCCTATCGTGACCCGGCGCACAGTGTGATATTTCAGTGATCTATGGGGATTTAATTCGTAAATGCTTTTCTTCTTACTTTAATTACAAATACAGTATAAAATATTGTTTGTAAGAAAATAACACTTATTCACTTTTATAATTAATGTCAACTGTATCAGAATGATTTTCGCTGGTATCAGAATTACTAAAATCGTTATGGTGATTATTTTCCATCGAAGGTATCGTAGGTAATGAAGCGACATCACGGATAAGGACCTCTTTTGTTCTTTTGGGAAAGTTCACGGTGTTTCCGATTATCCTTATTTCTTGCTTTTTGTGCTTTTTCCGAAAGTTGGTCAATCGGAAGAATGCGTGAGGTGATAACAAGTTTTACATAGTAAAGCACTTTTATCTTTTAAATACAACTTTAATGTATTATTAGCGTATTGTTCACAAGCACTAGGATTTATAGGATATCCACAGTTCAACGTTTCTAAAATAGTGTGAAAATTCTTAATTAGTTCCACACTAACGTCTGTTATTTCAGCAAATTTCTTTTTTAAATCTGTTTTGAATAAGCTTTTTCCTATCACCAACAGTATTTTTATTTTCTGGACCTCTCACCTGCCAAACTTTTACTGGTATTCTATACGCAATGTACAGTTTACACTCCATGAACCTGATCCAAGAGTGTAACGGAGACCATCCAAATCGTAGTATTTTCTTATTAATCACTTTTTCTGCAATGACTTTTGGCTTATTCACGTCTTTTGTTGCGACGCCACACAAAAGGCAAGCTTGTGGAGGCGAATAACACGATAATGCTGAACAAACTTTCCCGTCTATCATACATAAAACTAACGTTGGTTCAACTATGAAAACTTTTTGGGTAATAAACTAACGATTTCACTTGCTTGCTGACTTTTTGGAAATTAGTTTTTTCCGATTCCTTGGCAAAGATGAATTTAATTGGTCGGCAATATCTCGTAGAAGATGAAGCTGGGTTTTGCCATATAATTTTTTTTAGTTCTCTAGGTTGATAATACAACTGAAGGGGAACCATAGAAAAACTAACTAAATTGTCATCAGATTCCTCTTCAGCTGCAAACTTCTGTTTGTATCGCATTTGTTGTGCACCATCACATCCCCACTTTACAATAAAATAAAGATCCTGGGTCAAATTCGGTATCGTCTCAAGCACTTCTTCCTGAGCTGCACACAATCTTTCTACAGTATAGTCAATTAAAGATTGCAAATGAATCTCCACTTTCATTTTCGCTATTTCAGTATTGGAAGGGCTGTTTTGCCCGTTTAATGGAATTATAAACTGGATACATGTTTCGCGAAATTTTATTTGTTTGCTTCCTGATTATATTAAGTATATTATCTAGTCTTTTTTATGGTGGTTCCTCGCGTGGGCGAAGCTTGACATAGTTCTTTAATTAATACGACAGTCTCTCTTTCCTTGTTTATGTAATTTTATCTCGTCGGCTACAGCTACTTCCTCTAGGTTTTTCGTCTCCACTACGCTTTTGAGTTTTCTCCGTTTAGTTTTTTCACAACACCGAACGAATGCGTTTGATGGTCGTCCGCGCGTGGAAGAAGAAGAAGGATCCGTCGAAATTGAAGGTAATTGTTCACTTACGACTTCAGGAAAATTAACATTTTCTTCAAGTCAATCTTTATTAATTTTTATAAAACGCTGACAATAACTTCTTAAAATCTTTTTAATACTGTTGATAATGTCTTCAGACCAATCAGCGTTCCTGTATTCTAAAAATAAATAAAAAAAATCTGAAGATCGCAAACGGGCGCAACGTTTTTGTTCATTTTCTTTAAAAGACTCCTAAATGTGTTTACCAACTTGGTCATACCTTCATCTCTATCTGGTTCATGTTTCTCTCAGCTACGTTGAAAACTGCATTTCGTAACCTGAATCTTTTTTTTCGTTACTCGGGACAAAACATTTGCAAGTGAGTTTACGCTCTGTATAAGTTATTTATTTTGTAGTGCATTTAAAAATAATTTATAACTCTTATAACTAATGATGTACTATTTAGACAACTTTATGTAATTAGTAAATAATTATGTTTAGTATTACTGTATATCCAGAGTGCCTTAATGTCACATATTTGAGAAATAAATGTTAACACATAGCGTATAGAAGGGTTTAAGCACTCTAGGCTACTCAAAACATTTTATAATGAATAAATTTGTTACATTTCATTTTCAAATTTGTAGAGAAGTGACTTGATTTATTTGATTAGCAATATAACAAGAAAGCAATGATCTGCAGCTTTCTATTGTTTAATATGCCATTTATTTGACAAACCTAAAATAATACGAATTTTGACAAATGTTGTAACGGTCACTTTTGGGCGCCCGTTACATGTTCTGTGCAGTTAACTTTGTTATCGGTGTTATCTAGTATTTTTCTCTTGTTAAAGAGGATATTTTTTTGTAGTTGTTGTGAGGTCACATGGATAGTTGGTTACCCTTTATTGGTTTTTTTATTACTGAGATCAATTAGGGGTTGAAGAATTTTTTAAATGATTTATATATATATATATATATATATATATATATATATATATATAATTATTTCCAACAATTATTTTTATTTTTTTATTGTAGGAATTTTTTATCTCGTACAGCTGTCGTTTGCATTTTTGATTATTTATATTCAATGTAGTTTTGGTTAGCAATTTAATAAGGATTTGTTCCTAATTATAGTCTAGATTTTCTAATTAATTGACTTCAACTTTTTTTGCATCTTTATGTGTGAAGTTTGAATAGGTAGCCAAGCGTAGCTAATAAATGTTAGCTTTGTTTATGTTTATTTTGTTTGAAGATATCCGATATCCTATCGTTATTAATCACAAATATCTCACTGTTTTTTTGTAGTTTTCGAAAATTATAATTCTGTTGGTTAATTTTTAATTTTTTTAAATTTATATGTGAAGGAAAAATGAGAAAACTTAGAACGTTGAATTGAGAAGTTGTGTTCCGTGGGTTAGTACGTTACAGATTTATTTCATCATTGCGATACAGGCCTATATTCCAACGGGGAATTCGCGGTAAGTTCTTTTCTATCCTTGACTCTTACGTTGTGCGTTCTAAATATAGTCAACATATTTTTGCGGTTTATAAAGTAATTTTATCTTTTGATAGTTTAGAATTTGGCATTTCATTTATATAATCACTAGTAGATTTAATTATTGTGGGTAATTTGATTGAACTTATAAAATTCTGTTTTATTATGTTCATAGCAACTTATAATTAGAATTTATCTGCAATTGTACCATATGTATATGTTTTTTGATTTTTGTGGTTTTTAAATAAAATTTAATAAAAATTTTTCTTGTTTTTTTTTTAAATATATGTAGTATTGGATATTGCTGGCGTTTTATTGTGTATATAGCTCTCTTATCCCACTCTCAAGACTCGTTTACTCAAGACATTCTAAGACCTAAGAGCGTCTTAGGTTCAATTTAAATATCGTGTAACGCAAGGTTACGTTACAATGTCCTTACACTGCCAAAAAATTAGTTGTCATAAACAATGACGTCGTCGAGGGACTCCAGTTTATCTCAATTTTACAAGCTTTATGTAAGACGTGGTGACGAATGCCATAGAAACATTGAATGACAATTAAGCGTTCGTTAAGAGCGGTGTTTTATTTTCTTTCTTATACAAAACAAGTTCGATTCGACAGAAACCTAAAAAATACGTAATGCGATTAAATTCTGAACTACATTTTTGTATTACAGACCTACAACACCAGTGCGAATGCGGTAGGGCTTACAAACAAAAGAGGAGTCTGGTTTATCATCAAAAGTTTGATTGTGGAAAAGAGCCACGGTATTCATGTGATTATTGTCAGGTACGATGTAGAACTCGATATAATTTAAAAGTTCACACCATGCAACATTTTAAAGCGACTAATATGTAGATTTAATTATTACATTTCTAGTCTAAATGTAATATTTAGCGTAATATAGTAAGGAATTGTATATTAATTAATAACTCAGGTAAAGTAATGTACAAAAACGAACAAAGACAAAAATTGTTATTTTTGTCTTTTTAGCTAAGATGCTTTTAGACTTCTTCTTCTATTGTGATACTTCTTTATTTGTATCTAATAATATATTATCAAAACAAACAAGAAATCGCTGTAATTATTATTTATGGCAGCTCAATATTTGCAAATCTCAGCAGTTTAGTATATTTAACTTTGTTAGAAATTACTTGAACATGTATAAAGAAAAATTTTTTTATATCTTTACTCAATGGTATCATCGAAAAAACTTGCGCTATGTATTACTGAGATAAGAAAGCAATATCGTCATCCGAATTAGTAAGTATGCAAGAATAGAGGTAAGTCTGACACTACTTGAAGTTTTCTGTTCACATTATTTTGATATAATACTCATATAAAATTTTTCTTGCAGATGACGCAAATTATGTTGATCCAGAAAATGAAAAAGGGTTTAAATGCCAAAATTGCGGAAACAGTTACAGTCAACCTCATAATTTAAAAAGACATCAACGGTATGAATGTGGAACAGAACCAAGATTTCAGTGTGCGTTTTGTGATTATAAAACTAAAAGAAGAAACGTTCTACGTTGTCACTTAGTTAAGAAACATAAAGACCGGGACCTTCCTAAAATGTATTTGACTTTGATTTGAAATAAAATCGTTAAAAAAATTTTTTGGACTGACCTGATTGTGTACCGACGTTCTTTGTTACAATAACAGACCTCTTCGATATTTCTTATTCCGAATGACGCTTTTTATTCTACTACAAATGAAGATTATTGGACATCATTTACTTGTACTTTCTGTCTAAAAGACGCATTTTTTACAGGAACAGTCTCGAGAACATTGCTGAGGCAGTGAGCGTAATGGAAAGCTACTCACTATTGGAATCAGAAAATCTAAAATTGTTTCGTTTTTCAATCTTGAATTTTAACTTTTAGTTTTAGACTTATCCATGTCTTTTATTGTAGGAATTCAAGAAGGTTACGAATTCAAATGCGAAAGGTGCGATAAGATCTATACTCACCGAGGATCTCTGTACGTTCACCAAAAATACGACTGTGGTAAAGAACCTATCTTCAAGTGCACAGAAAGCGGTTGCTCATATAAGTCAACCAGGATCAATAACCTAAACAGGCATATGCGAAGCATACATTTAAATGTTTATAAAACCTACAATTCGTAATTATCATTGTCAGTTGTAATAGTAAGAAATTTAGAATTTGCAAATTATAGATTAGTTATCAAAATAATGACATAAAACTGATTCAAAGTTTATAAGATAAATAAAACAAACTTACGCTAACAATAGATATTACAAATAAATAAAAATAATAAAAACTTCTTCTTATTATTATTACATAATTTTATATTCAATTTCTTCCTTTTTTATATGTAATCAGACTTGGCTAGTTTCTTATAAAAACGATTTTCTATTATTACATTTCAGAAATAAGCTAAAGCTGTGATTATCTGTAAGGCAGATGTAACGGTAAAGAAATCTATTAGAACAAGTTTTGATATGATTGTAGAAAACCTCGCTGGAAATAAACAACTAATATTTTAAAATAGTCTGTAACAAAATGTTTAATTGAGGTATTGAAAAATTTCTAGTTTTGCTATAAAGTTTTACCACTCTTTTATTAAATTAATACATGCGCTTCTATGGAATAATGGAATGAAGAAATTCCGCATCGCTCTTGCACAATAATGTCTCTGAACGTAATAGACGTAGAACGCCAGAAAGATACGCCCCTTCCAATGCCCAAGGGTGCCCAATTATTTGCAAAATTGCATCCCCCAAACTGCCGTAAATCCGTATTGCCCTGAATGGGCACCCTTGGGAATAAGGAGACGCGTACCTTTCTGGCACTTCGGAATTCGTATTATGCAAACTTTCAAGAATACGCAACCAAATTTTCAAATCTTAATAGGCATTTTTAGCATATTTTTACAATTTTATTAAAAATCTGGAAAAAACTGTGAAAAAAGTGAACTTTTTCGCATAAAATGTTAATTAAAGAAACGAAGACTACACTGGTCTTCCGGGCGGTTTGATTTTAAGAATGAGGATAAAAAGACTGATAAATTGACGCAAATTTCAAGTGGTTAGGATTGGGTACGATAAGTGACATTTTCCGTTTTCGTGTTTTACATGGAAACGCGCATGTCTAGCGTTTAGGCGTTTTCATCAAAGTACTTGTATTTCGCCGCTTTACGAAAATCTATAACCGCCAGATAGTTAGGATTCATGAAAAAGCTAGACTTTCATAATTTGCACTACGAGCGCATGCCCACACCTAGCTCGCTGAAATTTTCACCAGAGTACCTAGATACCTTTCTGAATTGAAGGTTAGGATTCAGATTTTGTTTTTCTGACAGTGGCTCTTGTACTATAAGTACATATAAGCCATGCAACGACTATAATGTAGAATCTATTTGGCTTATTAAACTCGTCAACTTGCAAAGTGGTGTCCCAGAAGAAACAAACAAAATTACCAAATCAAAAACGATGGGGAGATTCTTTTTCTTCATGAAGACGTTTCAAGTCATGAAACAGTCGCCACAATTAAGTGTAATTAGTGTTTGTTATTCTAATTATTACAAAGTATGCCTAAACGGAAAAAAGATTGATTACAAATCGCGTAGTGGGTGGCCAAAGAAAGTCAGTTTGAAATAATGCTCTCCTGGCCGATAGAAGTCTTAATTTCTCTGAACGAACTCTGTTATTAGGTGAAGTTACCAATCTTATAGTGTGTGTACTTCAATCGTACTGCGGACACTGCTTAGTCATGGACTTAAGAGGATGTAGACCACGGAAGAAGCCGTTTGTTTCCAAGAACCAGACGCGGACTAACATAGTAACAGCACAGCAGTGGCAGAATGTTTTATTTAGTGAGGAGTCAACTATTAATATCAGCCGCAATCAAGCGAGGAAACTTAATATGTTAGATTTTCTGGATAAGTATATTTGCTTTTGTATCCAACCGACGCCAACGTCACTGTATGAAGTTGCATGTACAGTTTATACAAAAACCGACTTTCAAAAATACCGGGTTTTTCAATTCTATTAAGGTATGGACAAACTAACAATTAATTTTTCATGAACAAAAATTTTTATTTCATTTATAATTTTTTTACGTTAAATATGCAAACAAAAACGAAATTAATATAAAGCATGGGGACCTTTTTCCTCAATAATTTTTAATTTTTGTTTTACACTTTGCAGCATCTTCTGGACCGTCAAAATGTTAACTCTTTTGAAACAGTATTTAATCCTATTAACGAGCTTATCCTAGTTTTAGCTGTCCACCCGTTCTTGTATACTTCTTTAGCCAAAAGTGCCCAGAAATGTTCAATCGGACGAGCTGCTGGGATATTAGGTGGGTTTGCCTTTTTTTTTGGTATGAAATCGATATTTTGCTTCTCCAACCACTCAAGCGTTTCTCGGGCGTAATGGCAGGAAGAAAGATCAGGTCAGAACAAAATTGGGTCTTTTGAGTGTTGTTTTAGAATGAACTTTTTTAATTTGCTTAGGCAACACTTGATATACGTATTCGTTTTTAAGGCAAATTTCTTTGGTGGTTCCCTTCTCGAATATGGTAGCCCACACCAAAACTTTCGGTTTGAACTTTGTTTTCTGGGTGTATTTGATGTCTTCTGCCGTGTCTTTAACTTTATTTATATAAAAACAACAGTTTTCGTTAAACGTAGAACAAGAAAAACATCACTAACATTTTACCAGGGTTAAGTAATCGGCACTTTCGGGTGCTATCAGCAAGTTGTTTTGCTGAATACTTTGGCACTTTTACTGGTTGGTGGTATTTTAAGTTTATTTTCTTTAAATTCCGAACAATAGTGATGTGTGAAACATTCAACTTTCGTGATAATGTTTGGGTACTTGCATCAATTTTTTCTTTTACGAGAGATTGTAACTTTCTCACCTCTTGCGATTCCAGTTTTGGTGGATGTCCTGTTTTCTTTCCACTATTTCACGGCTGATTATCCTCGAACTGTTTAACTATACCGTAAATTGTGTTCGTCCAATATTTTCGTTTAGAAAATGTCTCACCGCTTGTTTTTTATCTACTCGTCAGAACATTTCATAAATCCGTTTTTGCACGACCGTTTGTAAAGTTGTTGTATTAATAATTAAGTTGTCAAAACAAATGCCTCGCAAGCTTAGCAAAATGGCATATGTTTCAATGGTGTTATTTTAAAGTGAATTTTGTCCATTACTTTCCTTCCATACCTTATTTCTAAAAAACCATTAAACCTATTTTCAGATTTTTCCGGAAAAAACAAAATATATCTGGTTTTTTCCCAAAGGGAAGTTTGGGAAATTTTCCTGCTCTTGCACCCTTCCCCTTCTTGTTAATGCGGATACTGCTTTTTCTGCCTTGGTTACTATTTTTCTCATATGTTCTATCATGTGAAGCCGTTTATGTAGGTAAATTTCTAAGCATTAAACTGGTGATTCAACTATAAAATTTTTTTCCATTGGTTTAGGCAATCTTCTATTATCCGATAAGACTGCTTCTGTCTTTTGATCGGCCAATTATAGACCCATCTTTATGAGTATTCGATGGACTAACACGATTGTTTGGCGTGGCTATTTATTTGTTCCTCTGTTTTCCCGAGTTCGAAGACTGCCAGAGTGTCGGCAAAAGCTGTAAGATTCGCTCCGTCTGGCATTTTTTTTTTCAAGATGCAATACTTATTATTCTGCAGATATTCTTTTATTTCGTTCAGTATTCTGTTGCTTATTTTCGTTAGTTTCAGTTCTTGGACTGTTTCTTCCCAATCTGTGCAATAAAAGGCATTTTAAATGTCCATGCAATAAGTAAACAGGATTTTTCTTTTTCAGCTTGTTGTGTCTCAATTTTTTCTTTGTTCTTTGGTTTTCAGATATGTTTTTTTCTGACAAATTTTTTTTCTCACCTGTTGTTTACTATGCAGTCATACAGTTTGTATTCGTGTATGCAATTGTATTAGAATCAATCTAATTCTTTGCGAATTGGCCGTCTGCTAATAGTTCATTGAACTGGCTTTGTGTTATTACCGAGTTACTTTCTACTACAGCATTTTCTTTTTCAGTTTGTTGGTCGCCTTTTCTAACCCTTCACTGGTGATTTCGCCAAAGTTTTGTTCCATTTCGTGTATGTACCACTGAATCTCAGCTGGTCTGGAAAATAATTTCGTAAATTGTTTTTGTTTCTCAAATAGTTAAAGGATCGAACTTGATTTGTTGCGATCTGGTAACCTGTGCCTTATATACCTTCATCTGTTCATCTGTTTTACTGATTACCTTCTTCCATTCACTCTCTTTCGATGCTTTTATTTCCTTTTTAAGTCCAGTTATTAATATTTGTTTGTTTCAGTACGATCTGAATTCTTTTTAATGCTCTTCGTTTTTCGATGAATTCTCTACGTATTGTAACGGTCACTTTTGCTTTCGGTACATGTGATAATATTTCATATGTGCTGTTAGTGTGTTCTTTGTATTTTGTTGATAGTTTTCTCTAATTGGAGTGATAATTCTTCGATAATGTTGAGTTTTTTCTATCTTCCTTTAAATCTAGAAATCAATCAGGGTTGACGAACCTTTCTGATTTATTTACTTTTGCTAGCGGGATGCAGGGTATATTCCTTCCGTCTTTAAACTTTCTTTAAGTTTTACAGCTGTGATTGTTTTTTGTTAATGTTTGTAAAATTTTGTTAGCAATTTGATTAAGTTTGAATTATCCTTATTACTATTTAGTGATTCGTATATTGCTATCTCATCTCTAATTACTACTTTGCAAATTTTTTTTTGGTATGTTTATCCTTGATCTTCGGATAAGTGGCTTGGTGTAATTTGACTAGGTAGTTCTTTATTGTACATTTCTCTAAAGACAACCCATGTGTGTTTGATCTTTTGCTTTTGGTTTAGCTAAAATGAATTTAGTGGGAATTTCTTATCTGTTTATTCGTGTCGCTCATTCGTTTTCCTTTTTTTTCTCGAATATTCCGATTTATAAATTAATGTTTTGCTACTTGATCGTGGGGGTGAGTTTTCAGATATTACATCATCAAGTCGTCTTTTGGTTGTTAAGGTTTTTAGAAACGAGAGTCTCTTGGGGGGGGGGGGGGATGGTCCTTGATGTGTGATGTGAGAATTCGACCCAGAGCTAGGAGGTAAGTTGAACGGAAATTTGTCGCCGATGTAGTCTGAAAGTATTCCCAAACCTGGAATCTGAGAGTCATTTGCTGTAGTTTGTGTGGCTCAACTTGAACTTCGATTGCGGTGGAAGGTGACAATTTCTGTGGACTCCGTTCAACTCGCGGCCAGGTTGTTTGTAGCAGTTTTTGTTCAAGTGGTTTTTTGATTGGTTTTGAATGGCAGTGTCGGCGTACTAGCTGCACCTAAGGGACTCGGTTTATTATCTCAACATGCTCAGGTTAAATATTTAAATTGTTAACCATTGTATTTAATACCTTAAAAATTCATTCTACCTTTATAATTCCCATTTTGTATTAAAGGTCTATTTCACTCAAAGAGATTCAGACGAAGTCATCTTTAATTTATTGGATTGTTTAAAGATTTTTTTGATTATTTAAGCTTTTTGTCATAAATAAAGAGACTTTCGGTGATCTTAGGAAGCGTGTCTTAAGAGGGTTTTTTGTGCGTTGTTTGTTTCACATTTTTTTCCGCATCTGTTTTTGCAGCGCTGTAAAATTTGGAGGTTGGGGTAAGTAAGTCTGAATTTGGCTGTTTGTGGTTTAAAAAATTTTCATATTATAAACAATTGCTATTTAGAATTTTTATACTAGTCCCTTAACGACCACTTTATTTTGCAACTGATGTGATGGTTAAACAATTCCACCTTTTTTCTTGTAAATTCTTGAACACATGAAAAGCCCAGTACATAGATTTAATTTGAAAATAAAAATCCTTTATTTCGACAAAAAACACTTCATCAAAAAAAGTATAAATCCGTAACCCGAGTTAACTTGTGCAGACAGGCGAAACAATATTTTGTAAAATGTTATTATATTTTTTATATAATCATATACAGTGTGTCCGAAAAGTATGGAATATCCTATATATCTCGGTAAATATGCATTTTATGGAAAAATGTTTCTTATAAAAGTTGTTTAGTGTTTAGTTTTACATTACAGGGCACACCAAATAACTATTTAAAAAAAAAACAAAAGCGTAACGAATAATGCTTTAATTTTTTTTAATGGGAAGGTATCCCTTTATTGTACTCATTTGATAGAGAATGTTTTTCTCTTTTCAATGATGTAAAACTTTGATACACTTGCATAAGTAATTTTTGATTAAAACGCAAAAAAATGTTTGAAAAACGCTTAAAAGTTTATTTATTCATCTGTTACCCTTCCAGACGCGGTTTTTTAAATTTTCAATATCATCTAGTCACATTATGGTCGGTGTGATACACTTTTGTTTGTTGCAACAATTGAATGCGTCGTAGAAATATCAATTAATAACCGAACTGAAGCGAAAAGTTACTTGTTAAATAATTTAATTTAATTTTGATTAACGTGAGGATAACAAAGTTACAAAAATACGACGTGCTATGGATCATTTATCAGAAAAACATCGTAACGAAATGGGTGTGGGTGTACTTATAAAATGAAAAGGCGATGATGCTGGTGGTTTTTTTTGATAATTTACACCAAACACGTGCATCGGAAATATTTGCCTCATTATCAGATTCCACTGGAACATCAGATTCACTGATATCCCAAGATTCACTACCACTTTCTTCTAAATGTAGTTCTAAATCAGAACCGCCAGAATAATTGTATTCACTATCCATAGCAATAATAATGGCGTAAACTACACCTGAAGTAAATAATAGTTACTAGAATATTTATATTTAAAAAAAACTAAATACTGCACGTGGTGTCAAGTTAGATCAGCGTCTAGTGGCAAGAACAAAAATCAACATGATCGAGATAATCGGATCCTGCATTTACGGCAGGTATCAACATCTACCGGGAAAACCTAAAATTAACATGATCGAAATAACTCGGGTTATGCATTTAGATTCGGTATATCATTAAAGTTAGCCTGAATAAGGATGGTAATCTTTGCACGAGTTAACTCGGGTTACAAGAAAACGGACTTGAGTTGTGTCGTTAAGGGGCTAGTCTGTATTTAAATGTATTAAATATTTTATTGTATTTCTCAGGAATATTTTAAGTGATATGACTGACGTGTTTGCAAGTAAATTTATTGAACGCCTAGATTAATCTTTTCCGTAATTTAACTATTTAGTTAAATGAGGCTATTTTTTTATCTTTAAGGTTACTTGATTATATTGTGTAATTTTAGACTTTATCTTTTGTTTGTTGGTGATTATTAATTGTTAGTATACGTTGGAATTTTTTACATGTGGTTATGGTGTTTTCTTTGGGAAACTGGCAGTCTTTGAATATACATATTAGTTACATTTTTACTGTGTTTTATTGAATATATAACTACTTATTATCCTCACTCAAGGCCACCTACTGAGTTTGGTCGGCCTAAAATCAATAGCGTCTTAGTTAACTGTAGTAAATTTTATTAACGCAAGATTACGTTACAGTGCGCTGTCAATTTTAAGTCAAACTGTTAACGTTTATATTCAATACTTAATTAATTATTACATACGTATTATTTTAAATTTTAATGTCAAATTCTAGAAGCCATCCTACTCTTTAATAAATTTTACAGAAACATATATTTTGGTAAATCCATCTATGGAAGTATGGTGTGTTGCCTACAAGTATTGCACGAAACAAAATACTCACCCTGTATATTATGCAATTTTGAAGTTTCTTTTCTTTTGTATATTGTATGTGTAATTTTGTAAGTAGAAATAAATTTGTTTTTTAGTTACATTTCTTTTTGTATCAAAACTTCTGCTGTGTTTTTTATACAATCGTTGTTACTAACTACTTGTATGATATAGAGAGCAAATAACTGAAAGGTAATTAAAAATTTTGTATTAAAATTTAGTTTTTCTCAGTTTTTAAGGTGACGTCTTTTAACCTCACTGAATTCCTATAGACCTCGTTAATGTTTTTAAAATTTAAGCGCATTTTTAAGATTCACCCTGTATATCTAATTAAGTTTATTTTTTACTCTAATAAAACTTAGTAGTTCTAGATAAGTTCAAGTATATCTTGTGCTGACTTTTTTATTTTTTTAGGTAGAAGATCAACAGAATGTTCAAAATGTGGCAAGATATACAAACACAGACGTTCCTTAATGCTTCATGTTAAATACGAATGTGGAAAACCGCCACAGTTTCAGTGCCAGTACTGTCCTTTTAGAACAAAACAAAGAGGAAATTTAAGAGGTCATATAGCTAATAAGCATATGCAATAAGTTCAAGAAGCTTTTCATTATTACTGTTAATTAGTTAAAATTTGGAAATAAGTCATGTGTATTAGTAATATCTGAGATTTTCTTTTTAATTATTAAAAATTTATATTAATAATATTGTTTGTTCTCAACAGTGCTAGTATTTTTGTGTTTTCTCCAGGCAGCTGCCAATATAGAGTGTCAAATTCAAATCAGTAATTTATTACGCTGCTGACGATGCAGATTTCGAACATGAAGCTGTTGGTAATTAAATGTCCTGCAACGTAAAATTTGTGTTAACGAATTTCTTACATTATTCCATTAAGTGTTATTTCGTACTATAATAACAATTTTTATTTTCTTCAGCTGAAGTGCTCATGACTACACAATTTATAACCAAAGTTACTACAACTAACCCAATTCAGAAGTCAAGACTCGAGAAAAATGTAAGAGGCCGATATGGAAACATGCAAGATAAATCGAAACAGCATGGAAAAAATGCTGTGGAAGAACCATCGTTTTTTGGAAAACAAGAAATATATCTACAAAATGAAAATTATATTTGGGAAAGAGATAGATTAATTGAAGAAGAAGAAGCTTCATTATCGTATATGATTCCAGAAGAAAGGAGAAATGCTTATTGGTGTAACTTAAACGTAATTGAAAATGGTGAAAGTAATAACAGTGATCAAATACCTCAAACGGATGATGAAACGTTCGAGAAGTACCATCCAGATACAATGCAATTTAGAAAAAGTAATGACAAAAATGTGTGTGGTATGCAGTTGGATCGAGACCTCATAATAATCAAAGATGGCTTAACATGGAGCGACAAGACTAAACAAAAAACCAGAAGTGGTCGAATAGTTAAAAAACCGTCAAAATTAAATTTATAGATCTCATTAGTGAACGATGTAAATTACGGCTGTATTTATTCGATTATTAGCTTTCAATAGATTTATTAGAAAAAGAAGAATAGTATAGAATGTATTTCGAGTCTGTAACCACTGTACTGTGACTAATAAGCAATTTAATAAAACAAACCAAGTTGATGAAAATTTTCCTAGCATCCCCAGTTAAGAAGTTGGATTGGTAACATTATTATTAACAAAACAGCTTGCTTTCGTTCCACTTTAAAATAAAATGTTTAATTAGTGTTTTAATATTAAATATTTTATTTATTTTCTTAACTGTTATTATTTTTTTTATTTTTAGGGACAGCTAACTCGTTATGTTCGCCGTTAGATTTCGTTTGTAATAAATGCGGCAGGAGCTACAAATATAAATATAACATGCAACAACATATGAAACGATGCGGAAGGGAACCCGAATACGCTTGTAAAGTTTGTTACAGTAAATTTGTTTGTAAATTTACACTACAAAGACATATGTATGCTTTACATGGATTAACCATGACATAATGTAATTAAAGCAAATAATAAAGTAATTATTATTGAAGATCTTGTTGAGAAATGCATCTGCTATAATTCAAATCGTTAACCTAAATCGTTTTTATACAAATATAGTAAAACGTCACTTTAAGAGATTAATTTTAAATAATTAATTAAAAAAAATATTTCAGGGACTCCTCTTGGTTATCGACGTTATGAAAGAAGAGGAATCTATCGCTGCAATTCCTGTTACAGAACATACACTTGGAAGAGAGGTTTAATTCAACATCAGAGATATGAATGTGGAATAGATCCTCAATTTACGTGTCCTGTACCGGGGTGTGGACAAAAATCCAAAATAAGAGGAAATCTGAAAAGACACATAATAACCACTCATAAGAATGTAGATTTTGACGAATCCTTAATCTACTGAGATATAAATTAGTCTATCTGCAGCAGATGTATTAAAACTTTTATTTTTTGAAATGGACCTGTGCATGCTGTAGGCTTTAGAGACTTATGGTTTTTTGCGTTTTTCATATGGATTTAATCTTGATGTATCCATGCTGCATTCCGAGATTAAGAGACTTGTATTTGTATAGTATACAAACAAATAAAGAAGTTAAATGCAAGGTGTTGCATGTGTGTTTTCTCAAAGACTTGTAGCAATAAGTTTTTAGGCAATTCAATATCGTCGTTGGGCATGCAAAATGCGCTATGTGCACATTATTTTCAAAATGAGTTATGTGCAGCTATTTGTTGTAAACCATAAGAGCGATCGACCGTTAAAGTGAGTTATGTGCTTTTATGCATGGTTTTTAAGTAGGACGGAATTTGTCAAAAGCGCTTTTTTTAAAAAGTAATTAATTAAAACGCGCTATGTGCGGTAAAAACGGCATTTGCTTACATAGCGCAATATGTAACCGTATTGCAGTTGAAAAACAGTGCACATGTCGCGTTTAACCTTGTATGTTTTTCCTCCATTTAATGTTAAATAAAGTGATATTCTGTATTGTTATTTATACAGTGTGTCCCAATTTCGATGCTCACTATTGGGATCTCGGAAATTGCAAGAGATACGAAGTCGGTTAAATTAAAAAAGTTTTGGCTATTTTGGAGATCAGTTTACTTATGATTTTGTTTTTTCAAAAAAGTTCACGGCTTACTAGATATTTGCTAAAAACTAAACTGATCTCCAAAATAGCCAAAACTTTTCTTATTTAACCGACTTCGAATCTCTTACAATTTTCGAGATCCCAATAGTGAGCATCGAAATTGGGACACACTGTATTATTAGAGTTCAGTAAGTGGGTAAGTGTTGGTTTTATTCTTACATTATTATTTTATAACAATGAGTATCCTAGAAATTGGTGTTGGGATAAAGCGATGGAGAATACACGAACGCTCAGAATTTTACAATTAGCGTTGGGTACGGCTGATAACATTAACAATACTAAAGAATTAACTAGTAACAGTAGCAGCATTAATGCCAATTGTGAAGATATCCTTATCTTGCCATATGATGATTTTCATTCAACAAATGAAATTTTAAATCCTTACTGTTGTAGATGGTTGTAGCGCAGTAATAGAAAATGCAGACCTAGATGTTGAGTTTAATGTGTTTCGATCATCTGCTTCTGGTAATAATGAAGATACAGGGTTTTACGTGAATGAAATACAAAGTGTAATTGCACACGAGGATTTGAACTTACTCTCATCTGTTTGCAACAATGACGGAGGTACAAGATTGCATGAATATGACGTAACTCAACTTGATACCGATTCGGAGTGGGAAAAATCGGACGAAAATGGCAATAGTAGTAGAGATTCATCTGAGGAAGAATCAGAAGAGATAGAAAAGTAAGAAAGAGCGTGACACACGAAAGGAATTGCGGATACGTGGAAAGAAATACTTTGGCTTAAAGCGCATTACCAATGAAGTCGATAAAAATCCAACTAAATATGGAAAGGAAAGAGAGAATACTTAAAGCAAAGCTGTGCTTTTTATGTGCTCAAGTCGATGAAGAATCAAGAAAAAAAGTTTTTCATCAATTTTGGAAACTTTCAACCTGGGAAGCGAAAAAAGCTACCTTCATGGACTGGTTGAACGTAGACAGCCTAAAAGACGACGAGCTACTACTGATAAAAATTCTCCAAAGGCCGATGGTGTTAAAGTACGTGTATGCAGAAAATTTATATTAAATACCCTCGATATTATAAACGATTCCTTAGACAACATAGACAATTTACAAAATTCAACTTCCGATGGCGACAATCAGACGCAAGAGTTACCTAACGGTGGTTCAGAACGGACAAGATTAATATCAGATTCCGTCATTTCTTGGTTAAATTTGATTCCGAAAGTCCCCAGCCATTACTGCAGAGCGTCAAGTTCGCGAATGTATGTTGCGTCTTCCGTCAAATCCAAAACTCACTTGCCCAGTTTTATAAAGAATGGTGCCAAGAATCTAACAACACAGCGGTGGACACAAGAACCTTCCAACGAATTTTGGCAAGTAAGAAAGTGTCGAAATTTAAGCCACGCAAAGATCAGTGTGATTTTTGTGTTGTGTATAACGAAGGCAGTCTTGACCAAAGTGAATATGATCTTCACAGATTAAAAAAGACTGAAACAATTGTTTTAATTTCAAATGGATGCGCGTATCAAAACAAAAAGAAAGTACTGAGTAGTGCTCTTGCTGATTTTACTAAAGTGACTGACATTGAAATAGAACAAATAATTTTAGAAAAGAGGCATACGATGATGGAGGTGGATAGCGTCCATTCCACATTGGAACAACTGTTTACGCCTCCAATTCACACTCCATCAGATTATATTAGCAGAATGCATCAAGCACGTAAAAACAGCTCTACATAATAAATTATTTGGACTTCTCTCTCTTTAAGGATTACGAAAATTTACCCAATAATTATAAATCAATACGCCTAGGAAAAAAATCTGGCGATGAAGAGGATTACTGTACAAATATGGAAAAATTTTCTATTAACTTCGCTATTGCGAAAATTAGATACCCCTTCTTCAATGACGGACGAGGTTTAATGATCTTGTGCCCGCTCAACTCTACAATCAACCAAGAAAAATTGAAAGAGCCAAATATGATCTTCAAGATCTCAAACAATCAATGCATAAAGATCATCATTCATTTTATGACTCCTTAGCTCGTTAATAGTATTGAGATGAACTTTATGCGTTGATTGTTTTTCAAAACTCTTGAATCTTTGAAGTACCTAAAATTACTTTTTAAATTACTAAATTACTTCTAAGAGTACTGTCGCGACAAAAAAAAAACCGGGACACACTTGTCTGATGATACGTGGGTTCTAACAAAATTTCTCTCGTTTGCATCAGGCTTTAAGGTGGATTTGTCAGTTCAATTAATAAGGTACTTACTTACATAATAGTTTTACTTAAACTGAAAGACAGATTTACAAGGGGTAATTTTAAAACCTGTGTGGTGCCCCTGTTTTTTTTTGCTGTGATAGTACGTATTGATTTTTTGTCAATATATTTTCAATAAAAAGTTCAACTGAAACCATTTTCTGTTTTTGAGTTTTGTTTATGTAAATGTTTACATGTAAAAGCATTTTTCTTCCGTTGCTTTCGCAGTCGAGTAAAAAGCGCTATGTAGCCTAGACGTGCCAATCAGATTGCACTATGTGCTTGAAATAATGATTTATCGCAATGAACAGATATTAAATCCATTCATTTTCAATTAAATGCATTAGATAATTAACTAATGTTATAAATAACAATAGAGCTAGCTTTATTTTATTATAAAAAGGTAGGATAAGTTTTAGGCAGTTTTTTGTTCCTCCTGTAAAATTTATAAGTAATCACGCAACGACGATATTTAATTTTTGAACAGGATATAGCAAAGATGTAACAATATTAACATAACTTGCATAATTTAGCATGCCACGATTTTGAGAAAAACCCAAAAATAACGTGTTAATAACGTTTTCGCCGCGCATGATGCAAGTAAAAAAACGTAAATGCCAATCCACCTGTTTTGAAAGTTATGTTTTGAAAAGCTTTTTTTATTCTATCAAATCAGAAGTAGACATATAAGTACCTAAAGTGTAGTCTTATTTTAGGACGGATATTGATGTGTCAAATGTTACATTCATGGTCATATCAAAATGTTCGCGGACTCGAGTCAAAGACGTACCAATTCTATGATCATCCTCACCTGTGATTCTGAAATTGTTTGCTTAGTTACTTTCTAACATTGGTAACGCTGAACATTTAGAAGATATCGTGAATCAAGTGCTTTCTTAAAAGAATTGGTGGAGGTTTTTTAGTTGCGGTGAAAAACAATGATTGACAATTATCTGCTGAGGATTTCTGGGTTTTCTTGGAATGCTGACATGAAAGAATATGTTTGTGCGTTGGTTATCTCTTTTGATTTAAATACTAAACAATCAGTCAGGTAAGTTAAGATTTATTTATAATGATCACTTACTTAATTCTTGTGTGACACTGTGAGACTGAGTTACTTGGAGACTTATTATTTTATTAATAAATGCGATATAATATTATCATGGCGTGAGGTTACGTGCAACATTGTCAAGTATGTTTTTCATACTTACTTAGCTAGGTTGAATTCTGAAGATAATTCTGAAGACAAAATTATGTATATGGTGAATTCAAGTTACCTGACATTATATGGAAACGCAGCAATAATCAAATTGCTTTGTTGTCTAAGGGTTGTCCTAACTCCGAACTCCATTTAGCAGAACACAAGTATCAGTTGAATCAGAACAATAGAATACTTGATCTGATCTTGAGTTATTCTATTAATCCATGTAGTAGTAGAAGACCATCCTGCTTTAGAATTTCGTTTCCAGTGGAAAACTCTAGTCGTGACCGATCAAGATTATTGCATATGATTTCAGGCTCAAGGCGCCCATCTAGGACCACTGCTGTTTTAAAGATATTACAACACTGGATGACAGTTTCAAGTTCTAAATCGGTATTGTATGGCAAATAAATTGTTCTTATATTTCAATAAATGCGTTTATAACAACAAAATGGACTTTGCATATCCTATTGACAATAATAACTAGCATACTATAAACTTTCATTGTTCATCTGCTATAATTGACATTTGGAAAATTATCCTTTTTGGTTATAACTTGAAGACAATTTAATAAAACAAAAATCCAAACTAACTAGTTGCTTTATTCTAAAAATCAAATCATACAAAAAGTTCCTGAACAGTTTTGTTTCATTTCCCAAATGCATGTATTAGTTTCTTCTAGCTATTTTAGTTTCTGGGATACCGTGTAGTTCTTTCGAATTTGAACCACCTTGTAGAAAACAAAGCCGTAGTTTATTGTAGATTTGATTATATTATGAAACAAGTGAAATTAGAATTACACTTTTAAGCTTCTTTCATGATCTCTTTTAGTTATTTGTATATTAACCTTATTGTCTAGAATTCAAATGCATTAAGTAACTTCTTATTTCAGGAAACACAAATGAAACACCAAAGGAAATAAAAAAGAGTGTACAAACTAAACATCGTTGTTCTGCTTGTGGTCGCCCTTACAAATATGTGCAGTCTTTGAAGTTGCACCAAAAATTGGGCTGTGGAAAGGAACCGAAATACTTGTGTAAAATAGCTGAATGCGGCTATAAAAGTAAATGGAAAGGGAATTTCAAAAACCATTTAATAGTAAAACACAAAATGGAAGGTTCACGCTTGAATTCCTATATGAAGGAAATAGATTAAGTTCCTATTGTTTGTTCTTAAAGTATTCAATAAAATTTAACGTTCCAATTAAGTTACGAGTATTTTTAATAAACGTGGCTGGTTTTTGTAAGGGGAATTTGTGTACACTTTTGCCTTGCTTTATTTAAAATGTTCTGTCTATTGCTTCTATTTTTTGTTTTTTCTTTATTTAATTATAAATCAAGTTTATCTTTGCAGACGAACATTTTGGAACATTCGGTTGCCCCAAGTGCGGCAAGAATTATAAATACAAAAAGTCCTTACAGAGACATCTAACATACGAATGTGGAAAAGAACCAAAGTACGTGTGTAACATGTGCGGGCACAGAACTAAACATAAAAGTAGTTTGCTCGTACATTTGGTGGTACATAAAAGATTAGCTTAAAAAGAAAAGTCAATGCGTTTCATTTTAGTAGTTGGAGATGTTTCAAGTTTATTTCCACTTTTGTTAATGGCATTTGTTTTTATGTTCTCTTTTATAAAATAAATATTGTCGGAAGATTTAATAAAGTTAATAAACGTTCTAGCAAACTTTTCTGTAATTATTTATAAGACTTTCAGGAAGTGGAAATATCAAAACTATGCAGTTAATAAAAGATACTGATGGTGATGAGGATTCGTATCAGCTTGAGTCCATGGAATTTTAACCGGATATTTAGTCACTTTGTATTGATTAGGTTGTCTCTTTTAGGTGCTACGGCATACAAGCAATACAAATGCCTTAAATGTAACAAACTGTAATGACAGTTAAAAGACGAATACGTAGGTAACTACTGAAAAAAAAAAACAAGTTTACACAGCAACTTGGTGAAACACAACTAAGATTAGCTGCTTTAGCAGATTTGCTCATTTAGCAAGAACTTATTATTCTGTGTCCTCTTAAACGCCTATTATAATTGCTTGCGTTGTT
Source organism: Ignelater luminosus (assembly GCA_011009095.1). Lineage (NCBI taxonomy): Eukaryota > Metazoa > Arthropoda > Insecta > Coleoptera > Elateridae > Ignelater > Ignelater luminosus. The sequence goes on from VTPC01089496.1 coordinate 33,675, forward strand.
AAAATTATTCTTTCAAGGTTCGTCAAGTTTTATTATCGTGCGTACGTGCCTTTTAGAGCAAAATCCACAGGATTTCTGACGCCAAAGCCAGTTTCATTTCTTAGAAAATGTAACCAAAGAGCGAGTTACGCTGCAGTTGAATGACTGGGGAACTTTCCACTTGTAGTGTGCCTGTATTCGTTTTTATTCCCTTTTTAGCGTGAATCGAACTTCACTGTCGTAATCAATGTAAATGCCGCCGTAGGCGGCTGACTCCTCAGAAGATTTAGCTTCTCTTAAGCCAGGTGATGATAGATGGTTGGTGGAGTTGTGTGCATTCAGGTTCCGCCTCCCGTAGGACAAGCGATGGATGGATGGATGGATGGTGGCCCGTACCGATGAATGGTGTGATGGTGTAAGGATGGCCTGGAGTGCCCAAGGACATACAGCGCGCCGCCGCCCAGGGACGGCGATGGTTGGATAAGATGTGATGTGACGTGAGCGGTGAAGCAGGACGCAGCAAAAGCAAAAAAAAACGGCTCCTCCAGAACGGTGTTGGTGTTCGTGTAGTGAGTAGTGTGGCAGAGTGTGAATGTATATGTAGTGGTGTTGGTGTCTTGGTGTCTTGGTGTTCTTAGTGTGCCGTGGACTGATGCTGAAGCTGTTCCGGCATTTGCCTTCACCGCTGAGGGAAACCACGGAAAACCCCAGCGAGAACAGGAAGGGTCCTCTGTCGATCTGTAACAAAAATAGAGCAGAAAAAGGTGTTCGTTTCGTTTGGTTGAGGCGAGATCAGAGGGGGTGTGGAGGTGTTTTGGTAGGGGTTATCTTAGGGCGATTGGGATGTTGTCGAGCACATCCTCCAGGTCGGGGGTTAGGAAATTGGCTTTGCCAAGGTATTTGGCAGGGGGAAACTTGAGTTTGAAGGTGGTGTGGCGGGGTTGAGGCCCTGCCGGGGTGGCAAGTATGGCGAGTTGCGACTGGTGGTCGAGGTCGATGGCCCTTTGGACGTAACGGCCTTGGAGGGACTCAAGTCTGGCGTCGATGGGGGGAATGCCCGCCCTATCACAGACCGCCTCAGAAGGATAGAAGCGATCCAGGCCGAGCATCCCCCTGCAGACCCGCCTCTCTTTTCGGAGAAGATGTTGGAACTGGTGATTTTTGAGGCCGCAGTAACATGGGTGGCGGTAATCGATTAGGGGGCGAATAAATGTTTTATATGTGTGGATGAGTGTACGGGGATGACAGCCCCGGAAGTTTCCACGAAGCACGGATAGGATGGAGGCGCGTTTCTGTACGGAGTCGAGACACCTGTTCAGGTCGGTGCTCCAGTGGAGGGTGTATGTGAACGAGCAGCCTAGGTAGCGGATCGAAGGGGAGAGCTGGAGGCGAGTGCCCCACAGGTCCAGTTGGACGTCCCTTTCTCGGAATTTTCGGCTGTTTACTTTGAAAGGGTGGCGGAATAGGAATAGCCACTTTCGCTTTCAAATTTGAAATCTTTTCAGAAAAATCGTTTTCTGTCTTTTTTACAGCATTTTTCGAAAAACACAAGATGTGTGTGTGAATTGGTGTTTTTTAAATGAAGATTTTCCTGTTGTAATTCTCAATAGCTGCACTAAAATCCAACCCCATTTTAATACAGCAGCTCATAGAGTGCTAGTTGATCTTTTTTGCAAGAATATTTTTAATTGATAAATCAGCCATGTGCTCCCAAAGTTCTGGAAAGTTGAATAACACTCCAGGTATGCCCGTATCATTCTTAAAAGTATAATAATTAGTTTCTATGTTCTTTTTAGGTTATATTTTTTCCTGACTGTGTCCGTTATATTCAAATATCTCATTAATATTTGGTTGAAGTATCTCATCTTAATATTATATGGTTACCCGATTCTGTTCGTGAAAAGATTTTACGATACAAGGCTTCTTGGTGGTTCTCTTTTAATTTGTCGATTGGTACATTCCGTTCAACTTATTCCAGGCTTGCCAGCCATGAAACAAACATTGGCGAATCTTGACTTGCTGTATATTTATTGATATTTTGTCTTCATACAAGGTAGCATTCAACCTGTTATTAATTTGGTTATTGCATTTGATATTTTTAATATGCATTTGTGATTTAATCTTTAGGGTTGAGTTATGGTAATCATTGCTTTAGGAATTAGAGCTAAATTAGTTCAATTTTGATTTGTACTCAGCAACATTTAATTTTATAATTGTAATGAATTTTTTTACTTTTTATTTCACATTTTTTTGTTAGGTTAACAATATCACACACACTCTATTTTGTTAGATTCTACGTATAAGAAGGTGTTGGTCGACGAGGAGCTACGTTGGCCGATACATTGTTCTTTTAATCTATAGTTTCTGACGCCCTTTTGGTCGACATCTTTACATGCAATTTGAGTTTTTATGAGTTCGAGCAAAGTATTGGAGGTAAGTTCATCTTGAACCACACCCGTCTTCGACTTTGAGCTACGGGACTATAGCATCTATCGACCTTCTGTACGGGTGCTAGGCCTCTTTTCTAGGTTTTATTTGTTACAATTCTCTTAATAACATCATTATTTATTAAAAAGGTAATATCGAGCCTGATTGGTTGTTGTTACTATATCTTTCTAAAAGAGGCGATCAAAAGCATTTTTTTTTTACTAAATTTGTTGATCCACCCAACTAGCTAATCGTGCTTTTGGGCATGGTAAAGAGTTGACATAAGTATTGATTTAGAAATAAATCGTCTTCTAAAAAATGATATACAAACTATAAACAGAATCTGAATGCTTAACTATTTCCCTCGATATAGCTAGATCATCAAAACATAAGTTTAAGATTTTTTACAAAGTTATTACTATCCATTTACGAACGTCGCTGTTCTAAGAACGGAACGCATATGAACTACTGTCACTTATTTGAACATGTCATTCGCCAGACCATGTTTATCCCTTTTTGCTCCAGGGTTCATTTTGACTGCTTAGTTGCAGTGGCAAGTTTGAGAAATTGTGGAATAACAGACAGTTCTCTACATCTTAAGGTAACTAGTTTGAATCACTCCTACCATGGATGTTTTTTCTTTTTCAACGACTCGAAAGTTGAAATGAATGTTTAAGTGTCTACTCCGAGTATAGGTGGAAACTGCGTTTTGGTAACTCTTCCTTAAAATTTCTACATTTTGAATAAATCGAATCAATAGAACAAAACTGCTTATGGAAATGTCTTGCCTGAAATGCGAGTTAACTTACGATTTGCAGGTTTTCAGGTTTGTTTTGTACTATTCGTGCAGTGATGGGTGTTATTTAAAGGAACTAATAGATTTTTTCAAATGCGTATTTTAACTAAAATCTCTTGATGTAACAGCTGGGTAGGAGGAGTAAGAACTCTACTTTCATCATAAAACGAGAGGACGCAATTCCAAAGGAAGAGAACAAGAAGATAAGAGAAGAAATGAAGAAGGTATAAGAAAAAGTAAGAAGATTGGAAAGGGACAAAATAAACAATAATAATATTGTTGTAACGAGGATAGATATAGAAGGAAAGACATCAAATATGCTGTAAAACACGTCATAGAAAGAGGAATAGGAGAGAAAGTTCAAGTAAAAGAAACAAGAAAAATAGGGACAAAGATAGTCGCAACAGAGTTGGAAAGCACTACAGGTAAAGAAAGAGTAATGAAGAATAAACACAAACTGAAACAATTACAAGAACGAATTTTTATAAACTATGAATTGACATGGGAAGAACGGGAAATACAAAGAAAGATAAAGCAAAGAATGGAAGAAGAGAAAAAGAAAGGAAGAACAGCAAATGGGATATCAAAAAATAACAAATGGTGGAAAGGAGTGGAAGTGGGACAGAAAAGAGGAGGTACTCAAAGAGAATGAAATAAATACAAAAAAAACAGGCAGTAAAAAAGAGAGCAAAAAATAAGATGACGGCCCAGACAATGCAAACGGACACGAGAATGGAAACAAATAAGGAAAAGCAAATAAACAAAGAAATAAGAGGAACAGGAATATGGAATATGGGTTTTGAGAAATAGGACAAAGAATAAGGAACTGGAAATGAACAAAGAAAATAATATTAAAAAAGGAAATTGGGAAAAAGGTAAAAGCACCCGTAAATTGGGAACTTACAACATACAACAAATGGAAAGAAATTCGAGCTAATTGAAAACTTTAATAGAAGTAATGTGGAAACATAAAGACATAACTACAACGACCAAGGTATCAGTATATAAAACAATGTATTTGCCACTACTGCTGTACGGAGGAGACAATTAGGTCCTAACTGAAAAACAATAAAAAAGACTACAGGCGACAGAGATGAAATTTTTTAGAAGACTGCTAGGAGTAAGAAGAAGTGACAGAAAAAGAAGCGACGATATTAGAAAAGAGTTAAAAGTTGTGTCGGCCAGAAAACTATTGGAGCAGAGGAAATTGTTGTGGTTTGTACATCTACAAAGAATGAAGGCGACCGACAAGTGAAAACAGTGTGGGAAGCAAGACCGATGGGAAAGAATAGAAGAGGTAAACCAAAAAGGACTTGGAACAACGAAGTGGAAGCAATTCTAAAAGAAAGGGGAAGTGATTGGAACTCTGCTAGAGAAATGACTGGAGATAGGAAGAAATGGAGGAAAACGAGACAAATGACAAATGAAGCCTCTACACCTTAGGGTATCAAGAGGACAAGATTATGTATGTATGTATGCACTTTCATCATAAAGAAATTTTACGATCTATAATTTGCGAATGCGAAAGAGATGGATACACTTCATAAAAGCAAAACGTAAACAAACGTCAAACTCTAACGCTCAACTAACAGCTGATAAATAATAATCCCTTGAAGAAAAAAAGATGATTTGGTTAGAATTGCGATGGGTGCGGAAAAATCCAGTTTTTCAAGTTCCACTCTGCGTGATTTTACATTCATATGTATAAATAAAGAAGAGAAGTATTTGAGGTTAGATCTTATACTGGAATTTTTTTAGTCAATACACAGATATTTTAAATAGAATTTCTTCTGATGTGCTTTAAAGAGGTAAATAATTTTCAGTGTCTACAACGTTCTGTAGCAACTGTTTTTTCACCTGCCACCTTCACGAATTACTGCAAATTCAACCACTGACATCTACTTTCCGCTGTTGAAAGACGAAGTCTCCGTAGCTCGTCGACGAGGTTGGGGTTCCCGGTGTATCTGTAACGAAAGGCTCCAAATAACGAGACCGGGTGTCAAATAAAACCCTTGCAAGTCAGCTTGACAACGTCCAAATTTATATAGGGCGCCAGAACGCCGCAAGTAAGACAAAAACACCAAATCTGTGGTCTAATTACTACAATCCCCTCCCCCCAAGTAAAAGCAATTCATTATAAAAATTAATATATTCGTGCTAGACTAAACTATCTGTCACGCACGAGCAGCATCGAAGTTCTTCTCTCGACTAAACAAAAAATGATGATTGTAAAAGACCAAAAATACAACCTGATAAAGATTTATTGTAGAAAACTGAATTAAAATGAATTTATTCCGCTAAAGCAGGACTCAGACAGCGACTCTATGTGCTAGTGCTTTGGATGAAAATAAAACCGTAACCACACAATAATGTATTAATTAATAGAGTTAATATGTAAGATTTGGCTTTTACAGAAATCCCCTTTTTGTGTTGTCTGTCTCAATTTTAACCTTTTTCAAAATCATAACAATGACTTATCTTTTTAAACAAATAAAATAATTATCATTTATGCTATTTAAATGTTTTTTGTCGCAGGTTTGGCAACATATTCTCTTAACTTCAACCATCTCTACAGTTTATCTTGATTGTGTTTCCAGAGCTTATTCAAAAGCAGCATGTAGTTTGAGGCATCATCTTCACTATGCTACAGGAGAATTTTAGATTTAGATCTTGCCACAAGATCAAGAATGAACAAATTTGTATTTTGTACTTACAGGAAAATTTTTTTTTCTGGAACAAGAATTCTAAATTTGAATAATAAATAAACGAATCTCAAATATTTATAGCTGTGTTTGTATTTAGGTTTCTTAAAAATGTGCGGTTTCTTGAGCTACTGCAGGTGACTTGCCAGAGGATGCAACTCAACTCGTGTTTGTATTTTTTATAAATATTCATGGGTTAATATTTGTCTTGTATTTATATTTAATTCTTAAGAAGGTTAATGGAGAGTGCAGTCCGATCCGTGTTCTTATTTAGCTTTTTGAAGCCTAATGCAGGACGAAGACCACCTTTAGGCTATCTCAGCTAGCCTGCTAGTGGGGACAACCGACGCTTATTTGTATTTACCTCTTTGAAGAAGGTTAATAGAGAATCATGCCCGATCTAGGTCTATCTCGGGTTGCTTCTTTGAGGACGCAACAAGACTTGTGTTTGTATTTAGCTCTTTGAAAACAAATGGAGGGCGTAGCCGGTTTTAGACTACTGCAATTGGCCTAGTAAAGGATGTAGTTAGGAACCGTATCGTGTTTGTATTTATTCTTCTGAAGGCTAACGGAGGGCAAAACCCAGTCTTGGGAGTAGCTCAACTTGTATTCGTATTTAGCACTTTGAAGGCTAATGAAGGACAAAGTTCGACCTTGAGCTACCTCAGATGACCTGTTGGAGGGTACAGGCAGACCCGTGTTTGTAGTTAGAATTTTGAAGGCTAATGGCGAGCAAAACTTGACTATGGGCTGCCGCATTTGTATTTAGTCCTCCGAAGAAGGCTAATAAAAGGCGGAGCCGGAAACTTGATTATCGAAGTGGCCTGGTGAAGGGCGCAGAATTTTGAAGGCTAATTGGTAGGAAAACCTAGCTCTACCCGTGTTGGTATTTATCTCTTGGAAGAAGGTTAATGAGAACAAGGGACGGTTGACTTGGGCTACCGCAGGTTGCCTAACCGGCACGGCGTTCGTGGTTAGCAATTTGAAGGCTAGTGGAGGCTGAAGCTTTCTTTCTAATGAAGGTTAACAGAGGACAAAGTTCGACCTGCGTTTCTATTTAGCATTTTGATGGCTAATGAAGAGCAAACCCTATCCTTTGGGCTTATTAGGCGGCCAATTTAAGGATTCAACCCGATTTGTATTTAACTTTGAAGAAGGTCAATGGAAAACGAAGACGAGTATTTGTAGCACGTAGCTTGATTCTTTTCTAAACAGAAATGAACCTACTTGTTGAATGCCTTAGTCTGCCACACGTTTTTATTTCAACGGAGTTAGACAAAGAGGAACGGTTTAACGGCATGTAGAGAGAGGGTTGGTGTGCGTAAGACGTCGTAATGTCAGATTCTATTTGCTGTAAATTTATGGTTTATTACTTGTTTTATTATTAGCTACTTGTTACTGGTTGTATGGATTGCATTGTTCTTCTATCATGTTCTTCTAATAATAATTGATCCTGTAGTTGAGTCAAATGAGATGGAATTCTAGCAGAAGGTTATGTTAAAAATTTGCTGCTGTCTTGGTGAACACTATAAAATATTAATCAAATGATTATAAACTTTAAAAAGACAATTATTGCATGTTTTAATGGTAGCCTTTAGTAATTGCATCATTTTGATCTATCATGTGTACATCTAAGTTTTAGTTGATATTTGTCAAGTAAGTCGCGATATTTTAGCAGGTGATTCTAAAAGGTTATTGTAATTGTATCGCAGTTAGTCTGAGAACCAAAAGGAAACCTACCATCTGCATTTGCAGAATTAGTAAGTCTCAATCAACTCATAGCAACATTAATATAAAATGTAAGCTGATCTAGTTCCCTCTTAAGTAATGATAACAGATACATACTGATTTACTATTGGTACAAATTTTAGGGAAGTACGTATTGTTAAATACAACGCGAGCTTAAAATACTGTAACTTCTGATAGAGAAAAAAAATTATTCTGTCGACTATTTTCAGGTTCTCTTGGTAGGCAAATAACTACACGCTTTTTCTGCCAAAAACGTGGAAAGTTCTATCAATATAAAAATAATTTGGCTATGCATGTTAAATTCGAGTGTGGAATGGAGTTCCAATTTGAATGCGAATTGTGCAGACGGAAAAACATAAGCATCACAGAGTTCGTCATCTTCTGAATATACACGGCGTCCATTCATAATGGTTTTCTGTAATAAAACCGAAAACTAAAGTATTACGATTGAGATTATGTGGATTACTTGTTTATTCTCATTGTTGATTGTTACCTGATAATAAATAGTTACACCAGTAACTTGTTTTATTTATTTATTTATCGATTCCTTTATCGTTTTGAGTTTAAGTATTAACAAAGTATATTTTTTTAGATGCACATTGTTTCAACACTACCAAGGACTTTAGCTGTTCAACTTGTGGAAGGTCCTACAATAAAAAAACTAATCTGAGAAGACATATGGTTTACGAATGTGCAAAGCAAGCAACCTTTCAATGTCCTCATTGTGCTTATAAGTGCAAAAGGAAGGATAATCTAAAAAAAGCATTGCGGTATAGTTCACAAAGCTCTTTACAGTTGAATTCTTTTTACTACTTTTATGTAAAGAAACCTTTATATTAAGGTAACTGTAATGAATTATTGATATTTAGCGTAATAAATGTGTTAAATCAGTTGTATTTTTTTTATACTGTTGTCTAAGTTACTCGCTAGTGTATCAACATGTGTTGTTATATATATATATATATATACTAATTTTGAAGAAATTCTACGAAATTATTGTGTGCAACTCTGACAGCGTCAGATATGAGAATAATTTCATTGTAAATTTAAGTTTATTTTATTGTTCGATGCTTTTTTAAAATACAGTATACCTTTAATAACAAGGCATTTAAAAAGAAAGTTAGATTTCTAACGTGCACTTTTACTTAAGAACACGAGTAACATCAGATTACAGTAATTGTTGCTGCGAACTGGTTCTTCCAGGTTATTCTTAAACGTCTTTTGGGACTATTGGATCAATAATTTCGTTTGGTCACGTCGTTACTTCCTTTTCTACCAATAGAATTTTAGCTACGGCTGCTTGGGCATCGAACAGTTTTACTTCGTTAAAAAACTAGTTAGGTCAGTTCTTCCATTGACATTTTTTTCTTCAACTTGATGTACATCAGCGCTGTAGGTTATGTTGCGGTTTTGAGCTTTGACTCTGTGAGAATTTTAAATAAATATTTTAGTTTCGTTTCTGTGTGGTTTATTTGGTTACTGCATGTCTTCTCGTTTATTGATTAGACAGTCGAAAGGTAGTGTTTGGCTGTGATTCTTTTTTTTGTGCTTCAAATTAAAATAAAACTTTGCTTTTCGATAGAACTGCGCTGCATCAGTTACTCCATTCGAAACAAGAGCTATTGTGGTTGGTATATTTTCTGTGCTCGAATCATTTGATTCGAAAGTCAAATCTTTTAGTGTTTAATCTGAGCTTGATTTTTTGCTGTGGAGGGTAACCATCGAAGCTTTCGCGTCTCCCGAAATTTACAAGAATGAAAAGCATCTTCATTATATCAAGTTAATTGAAAATATTGATGTCAAATTGTATGACCCTGCAATGCTATATTATTGTGATCAGCAGTTACTAGGGAACAAGGAAACACCATAGCATACAGGGTGTCTTACTTAGTTTAATCTAAGAAATAAAGGAAATTAGAATTTATTTTTTGATGTTTTTATAGAAAAAGAGTTTATGGCTAGAATCTCCGTGGTCACGAATAAAAAACCGTTTTGCGCTTTTTTATCATCTTATATAAAAAAGAAAATGTCACTAAAGTTTTAATGATTATTTCTTAATATTAGAAATTTTGCCACTGCACTGTTAGTATGTGGCTTGTGGCGTTTGATGACGTTTTACAAACTGAGACTCTCCTAATGCTGTATTGCTGTAATCGGTGTGGAGTGAAGAATAAGGAAATAATAAAAGATACATGGGTTTAGAAAGTTTAGATAATTATTCTGTGCAACTTTTTTCCTACATTTTTTTTATATCTGTGCCAATAACCACGCTATCCTCTAACTATTTGTTCTAAAACTAGACATTTTAATTTGTTAATTTTATTAGTTTTACGTAGAAAAGGAAAATAGAAAACAACCACATGTACATATACAGTATTTCTTTTCTATACATAAAACTTGTTACACTTTTGCTCCAAAATAATGAATGGAGCAAATAATGGAACATTAAGAATTTGTTACTGAAATTTGGTACGTTATCCGATTGTACACTCGGTATATTACTTTAAGTATAAATTGATTTATATTTTATAATACAAGAGCGGATCTTAGTGCAAAATTTCAAAAGCATTCTTAGAATTCAAGTTTATCGTGCCTTTTCATTCCAGATCAAGGATATGTTACGGTTTCTTATTTTTCATGATATGAATGTTTAGATTTTTTAAAAATCCCATCAAAAATTAAATAAATTAGGTTGGTATGGAAACAACAAAAATAATGCAATGACTTTTAAAACCGATTGTTGAATTTAATGTTTGGTTTGCTCGTTTATTAAATTGAGTTAGGAATCGTGTATTTTTAGGTTTTTTTCCTTTAAATTATCCGTTGTAAAGAAATAGAACCTTCTGGATTCTTAGTACTTCTCTTTGCGAAGTAATCTTGAACGACGCCCGTATTTCTTCATTGTTTTAGATACTCTTGGTTCTCTCTTTAAAAAAATCTTATTTTCGTTTGACAATCTTCTAAAATTTTAATTCAAATTGAAAAAGTAAAATAAAGGTCGAAAATCATTGATCAACCTTTTAAATTAATTTTTAAAGGTTAAGTCACTTTTATATTTTTGGGACGAGGAAAATCGCCGGAGTCGAAATACAAAACTACTCGGGGTCTAACATCCGAAAATCCGAGAAACCGAAAAACTCTGGGAGCGAACCAAATAGGCTTTGAATAATTACGACATCTAGATTTGGATGCGGTCCCGTAATTTGGCAACTCATTTGAACTGTAAAATTGAAAGGGCAATATTAACTTTGGTGAGCTGGAATAAACATTTTATAATTGCACGAATAATTTGGATTGTGACTGAGATTAATTTGTTCAATACTAAAATATTTTTGCTTTGTTTATTTTTTTTTAAACATAAGTATAGTTTGATACTTTGATGCATGTTGCTACGAACATATGTAGTTGAAAAAAAGATAATCTTATTGACGTCATTTCAATCTTGAATAAAATAAAGTTAGAACTTGAAT